>WBNM01031177.1:0-74756 GCA_013399055.1 Ramphastos sulfuratus | reverse complement strand
AAAAAAAAAAAAGAAAGAAAAAAAGGGAAGTGGTACTTTTAAAAAGAATTTAGGGGGAGTTGGTTGCTGTTTGGTTGGTTTTGGGTTTTTGTGGGGTTTTTTTCTCTCAAAGCTGTGGAAGATGGCGATAAAGAATGTTTTACCCCCAGCCTTTCTACTTTATCCTCTGTGTCAGTGTTACAGCATCACCCAAATTACTGCAGTTGAGTCATTCTCTGATTTATTTCTGAGCATTCTGTTGATTGCAAAAATAGATCCTTTAGTAGTAATGGCACCCATCTGTGTAAATATAATCAGATAAAAGTGAATTATTTTTATTCATGCATTTTCATATACATTTAACAAGAATTCTATACTCTGAACTGAAGGTAACAGGAAAAAAAAATATTGAACATTCATCAATTCTATTTCTGTTTTCTTTGTTTCTTACAATCTCCCCTCATTAACGTGGGAGGTAGCTTTTGGTTATCTATGCAATTAATGAATAGATGATGTCAAGTAATTTCCTGAGCCGAGGTACTCAGAGACAAATGGAGGAATTGTTAATAACAGGAATTTCTCCAATGAACTGGCCACTGTTTGTAAGCAGAGATAGAAGTACAGAGGAGTGTGTGGAGTATGAAGAGTTCTTTGTTAGAGAATAACCACAAATAATGAGGTAGCACTATCCGATTTGGTTTAGAGGATTGCCATGGCAGTCTGCGTTCCTCCCAGACAGGATGTTGAAGTCTCCTAAGTATTTATATCTGATATGAACATTTTGCAAGTGTTCTGGCGCTGGGCTAACCGAGAGAAACACGGGTTATGGGCATGGGGAGGCAGTGCAGCACTTCGCTCTGCAGGAGCTCCGCCAGCTCTGAGCGCAGCGCTCCGTGCATGCAGGTGTTCTAGCGGCGAGTGCTGGCAGCGTGCAAATCCACAAGCCGAGTGGGACCCAGAACTGAGCAGAAGGGTAGAAGAAAGCATTCCCTTAAAACACTTGGGTTAGGTGGAAAGGATGAACATATAAAGTACTGTAACTGTTCAAGCCTCTGGGGAGCTGGTGTGCAGAGGCAGGCTTTTGGTGTGTCAGTGAGTGATTCTGATAAAGGAAAACTGGAGTGGACAGACTTAGCTTGGAGACTCAGAAATAATTATATTCCAACCAGCCTTAAGAAGAAGCATGCAAAGTGTATGAACAATGGATTGTGGCACTTAGATGTAATTGTTGGTGTAAATTACCAGAAGCAGGGTTTGTGATCCCATACATTTTGTAGTGTCATTCACAGTTCATTAAGCCTTCACCAGTGCTGTTACACAAAGGTAGCATGAGAACAGCATAATTGAAGTGTTTAAGTCATCTGCTGTGGCTACCTTTCTAAGCAGTAACTGCTCTACCTGCAACTTGTTGTGGTTGTGAGGAGCTAAGGTTAGAGAAAGCAGTGAGCAAGGTGTGTCCTAGTGGACCCCAGACACTTTGGCCTTTCACTGAACTAGTAAGACTTTCCCTATATTTAAATCTATGATGTTAGGGGCTTCGGGTTACAGACACAGTCTGGTCCTACTGCCCTGTAATCCTTAATTGAGTATTGTGAGCATCCTATCGTGCTATTGGAATTTTTGGGGGTGGGGGTGGTCATTTGGCATAAAGTTAAAAGCACGTGATTATAGGTGACATACTGATAATGTTTGGGCCCAGGCTCAAAACCAGTGCTAAACGGAACCAGAACTAATTTTTGGAAGATATATTGTGTATGAAAATCTGAATTAACAGAGCAAATGCTTCTGTGTGTGTGACTGGACCACTCCTGTCTACATGGCCTCTCAGCTGCTCACCAGCATGCTCTGGCAAGCCTCACACCTTTGACACATTTCTGCTTCCTTGACCCAAATCAGCTTCAGCACTCATGGTTTATTGCTTGGCTGGGGTTGGACTAGATGATCTTTTGAGGTCACTTCCAACCCCTAACATTCTGTGCTTCTGTGATATCCCTGGCACACTTCTTTGGGAAATAGGAATGATTAACACAACACTGATCCCTGGAGTAGCTGAGTGTGCCGGTTTGAGGCTAATTGGAATATTTTTATGAAAAAAATTAGATTATAGGCTGTGAAAAGCAAACACTGGTGATGTCTACTTCACTCATAGGCTTGCTGAGATGTATAAGAACAAGAACATAAATATAGATAAGACAGTCTCTCTCACGGAGAGTCTTGCTCTCCCTAGCTTCTTGCCTTCTCCTCTCTGCTAACTTAACTAGCCACTTGCCTTCTAACCTCCCTTGCCAATCCTCCAAACTCATCTTGTGTGTAAGCCAAACCCTGGGGTAAGATAGGGGGGTGGGCAGAAGGTGGAAGGGTGGTTGAGAGCCCTTCCTGGGGACTCTGATTTCTGGGAGGGGAGTTGTGTTTCTGTATTACCTTTAACTTGTGTATTTCCGTAAATATTCCTGTATATTGTGTATATCTCTGCTTGTATATTGTGCTAAGCGGTAAATAGAGCTTCAGTCCTTAACTTCCAGCTGGCTGAGTCTAGTCTGGGGGATTTTACAAAGTGTGGGCAGGGCAGGGAACTCCCAAACCATCACACTGAGAACTGACCACAGCTCCATATGCTGCGACTCAGAGCAGCGCTATCAGGGCACCTTGCAGGGTAACAGAGCTTGGGCTCAGCGTCATGATGACAATGCTGACTGTGTCCTTGGCCTGAGAGGAGTCTGGCCCAGGTGACTTAGGAAGGTTTGGTCAGAATACTTTTGTGCCTGGCAGAGAGCAGCAATGTCACAGATATGGTGCAGCCTGCTGAGCAGCTGCCTGCCTGGCTTTCCCCAGGGCTGCCTAGAGAGCTCCTCGGCTCTCTAGGCACATAATTTCCTATAGTCCTTCACCTAATGAACACTCTTGACTGGCAACTCCTTTTTCAGCTAAAAGCAGGTGTGTGATTTGACTAAGCCAAGATTCCTGAACATCAAAGCTGTAATAGGGAAATGCAGCCAGGCACCAAGGCCAGTCACTACAACTCTGATAAATGTAGGAGGAACAACTGCGCTGGCAAGTAGTTATCTCCCTGATCACTTCTGTTTCCTCCTCCCTTGATTGTCTGTGTTGCATAAATATTAATTCTCTGATGATCTCTCCTTTGGTTTAAACTAATTACTTCTCTCTCAAATACAGGTGTGGTTCTGGGAGTCACTTGCTGCGGGGACTTTCCCCACTGAGGCAGCCCAGGTTTGGCTATCCCTTCCGAGCTGGAAGAGGACAGATTTAAACTGGAGGTTAGGGAGAAATTTTTTACAGTGAGGGTGGTGAGACACTGGCACAGGTTGCCCAGGGAGATTGTGGATGCTCCCTCCCTGGAAGTGTTCAAGGATGAGGCTTTGTGGAAGGTGTCTCTGCCCGTGGCAGGGGGTTGGAACTGGATGACCTTAAGGTCCCTTCCAGCCCAAACCATTCTATGATTCTCTTGGATACCACTGTGCCAAGCTTCACACTCTCAGGAAGCCCAGGTGCTCTGAAGCTGTCTCCCCTGGTGAATAAAGCACACTTGTCCTTTCAGACCAGAGATACCTTTATTCAGGTGGGCTGCAACACAGGCCTCACATCCCGAAATACTGCTTAAAAATTAAAAATCTGCCACATGAGAAAAGAAGACACCATGATGTGAAGTTCAGAGGAACCCGGGGCTGCTCTGCATGAGTTGGCAGCAATCTGTAGTTCATTCCCTGACAGGGGCATTAATTAACACTGCAGATGGAACCAGAGTTTCTTTCTCACAAGGTTAAGACTGAAAAAACTCCTTCTGTGAGTAGTTACTAACTGTGGCCATTCTTTGGTCACAGATGAAGTCATCAAGGAGACAGGTTTTTTCTTTGGAAAATGCAAATCTGTTCCCTAGCATTCTTCCAGTGACCCCCTCTTAGTCTCCTTGCACAACTCATGTCCCCAGAGTGCCTTTGTCTCCCTTGATTTTGCATGCCACGTTTATAGAATCGGAGCTCCTAAATTTGCACCTCAATTTGATCTAGGGTCAGGCTGCCTTTCCAAAGGAGGGCTTTGTTCTCTCTTCCGGCACCAGCTCCAGTGGGCACTCTGGAGCAGCTCGGCAGGACACTAACAATAGTTGGCACTGTGCACGTTTGAGCACAGTAGCCACAGAAGCACCAGAGGCAGCACAAGAGGAAGAGTGGGGGCATGCAGCGGGGACAGCAGTGCCACATGCAAGGGCACACCTTTCCCTGGCAGCCCATGGCATAACCAGCCCAAGCTGATGGTGCAACCAACAGGTCAGGCTTTTGAAAAGAGGTGCTTTTGGGAAAGCAAATCTTACCCCTAAGGCTGTGTGCAGTTCTGGAGCCCCCAGCACAGGAAGGACATGGAACTTTTGGAGCGGGTCCAGAGGAGGCCACGAAGATGCTCAGAGGGCTGCAGCAGCTCTGCTGTGAGGACAGGCTGAGAGAGTTGGGGCTCTTCAGCCTGGAGAAGAGAAGGCTTCCAGGAGACCTTAGAGTGGCCTTCCAATATCTGAAGGGGGCCTACAGGAAGGCTGGGGAAGGACTATTTACAAGGTCTTGTACTGATAAGACAAGGGGCAATGGGTTTGAACTGGCAGAGGGGAGATTTAGACTGGATGTTAGGAGGAAGTTCTTTACAGTGAGGGTGGTGAGGCACTGGAACAGGTTGCCCAGGGTGGTTGTGGCTACTCCCTCCCTGGAGGTGTTCAAGGCCAGGTTGGACGAGGCCTTGAGTAACCTGTACTAGTGGAAGGTGTCCCTGCCTATGGCAGGGGGTTGGAACTAGATGATCCTTGAGGTCCCTTCCAACCCTACCATTCTATGATTCCACATCAGTTGTGTGCTCCTTAGCCCTGCTGTTTGGGATGTTGTACCTCAAAGTTCTTCAGTGTGTTTGTACCCTGGTGGTGTGAGAGCTCTCAGTGCTTGAATAGAACAAGGCCTGCACAGAGCCATGTGGCTCTGTGCTTCTGCCTTTTAGTGCTAGGGAGAAAATCCTGGCTTTCCTAGCTCAAAGCACACTTTTATATGTGTGAATGTGCTTGCTTTTCGCTGCTGCTCAATGTGGTCTATTGTTTGCATAATTAATGTAATTATTGCTAATTATGTAATTACAATAAATACATGTAATCAGTGATTCTAATTTGTAATTATAGAATTTTGATGTTTATTTGTGTAAAGCTCCTTACAGAACTTAGTAAGGGAAAGAAAAATTGGCCATGTAGAGCAGGTAATTTAAAAAATTTGTAAGACAGAAATTACACTTTTTTTTTTTTTCTTTTTTTTTTTGCCAACTACCAAAACCAAATTAGTTTTCATTATTTACTAATTGGGTACACATTTTTATTTTTTATAAAAGGTAACAATTGCATTGCAGAAGCCTAGAACTAATTTTCCATCCTCTTGTATTATAGCTTACATTAGTTAGCGAAATATTAGATTAGTAGAGTGGGGGTGCCAAATTTAACCTGTAATTACAGGAGCTGCTTGAAGTGAAATTGCAGCACAAAAATGCTAACCAAAAAGATGATAAATATGTTTTCGCTAAGCCTCCTTCCCCCATCCCAATACAGAAAGTAGGTTACTTGCAGAGAACTGCCTATTGCTTTCACAACAGACATAAAGCTTCTGCTAGGGAGAGCGTAATTACCCAGCAGAGAAAAGAAGTCAGATGGAAATTAGCTTCTTACCATCTACATATCACTAAGTACTTTGCCTATTACCATCTTGTCAGTTCTCTTCCTTCCCCACCCATAGAAACCAGATAATTCCTGCAGTCTTAAAGCCCTGCCCGGGTCTGTTTAAGAGGAGGTCAACAGCCATGAGTTTCCATCTGATCTTCATTTCTTTTTATTGCAGCCGTTCTGATATTTACAGCTTCGTATTTGGTAAGGGAGAATCTGCCCTGGTGCTGTGCAAACTGTTTGCATTTTTCAGTTGTAAGGAACTGGACGTTAAAGAAACAAAATCGTATCTCTCTCAACTGTCCCTTCCACCCAAATGAAAAGCACCTCTCCTCTAGCTGCCTTTTGTGTCACGAACTGCTTTGCATGGGGCACTGGCATCTTCTACACCTGCAGTTTAAAGAGAGAAGGAAAGAGTGAGCTAGGTGTGCAGCTGTAAAATCCTGACCATGCTGCTTCCTCCTAACATCCAAATGACAAAGGCGCCAAGGCACTAAATTAGGATGGGGGAGACACAAGTTCAGATTTCAAGTATCAATCTAACTGGTTAGGCTTTAGAAGTGAATATCATAAACTCCTCATGTTGAAGCCCTTTCATTTTGCGTATTTCCATCTCCAGAGGGAGGTAAAGAGCTCTGGCTGTAGCAGATCATTAGGGCAATCTCCAGAGGTCAGAGCATTTCTGTGTTTGCAGTGCAGTGTGGATTTGTGTGGGGTTTTTTCTAGTTACTTGAAATTCTTCCACTCTCTTAACGCCGCTACAGGTGTTATCTGCTTGAGGAAGATCAGTCGCAAAAAGTATTTCCTTTTCTGACAATGAAGCTGCATTTTTTTTTCAATTAATGCAGATGATTTCAATGTAGTTTCCATTTTCTGTTTCAAAACAGTTGAAGGGTCCATTTTTCTAATCCTTAGTGTTAGAAAAATACCTAAGTTGAGCCAAAATTCTTCTAAGCTCAGAACAGATTTCTTTTATTGGCAGTTAATAAAACAGGGCAGATATTTAAGAAAGATGTAGTAAGTGTTATGCTGAATGTATTGCGTAGCCCAACTGGACACTGGGCTATGAGTTACAGGTGCATGTCTAATACAGGCTGTAGGATAATTTTGTGTTTCAAGGACTTGTTGAAATGGTGGTTTAAATAACTTGGGAAAAAACTTGAGTGCAGTTCACACACCTGAATTGTCTTTGTAAGACACCATTATAGACCTGCAGGTGCTGAGTCTCACCACACATTTCCATCTGCTACTCTGTGCATTTCTGCTGCCCTTAATGGAAGAATTTATTCAGAATGCAGAGAAAAAGCGTTCCTTAGATATAGAACTCAGGTAGTTCAGGGAAATGTTTTCTTTAAGTGGGAATTCTCAAGAATTAAATTCTTCTTTGATCTCACCCATCTGACATCTTCTTAATGCTTTCTAAGGTACTGTAGTTCAGGTTGAAAAGCCAAGGGCTACCTGTGGTGATTCTAGGACTTGACAACATGAAGCCTATCATAATCTGCTGTCTGGAGTGAGCCATCATTTGCCCTTGGCTCCCTGACTGAATTCCACAAGCACACCTGTTAGTGAATTCTAAGGTTATGGTGCACAGTAGCATATTCATGGTCTAGTGGATTCTAAACCTGAAATGTCCACTCTCTGTGGGTCCTGGCTTTTCAATGACATTGCTGGTCTTTAGCTTGGAGCAGAATATGCCTGCAAGATTACACACGAAATTTCTCATAACCCACACAAAGCCTAAAAGCCCCCAACTTCATAAACATCTTCATTAAATGATGCCTAGCAGCAACGAGTTCCGTGTTTTAATTATGTATTATATTAAAAAAAAAATAGTCTCTTTTAGTAATTACTTCCCAGTTTTCATTAGCTCTCAGATAATTTATGATGAGATGCTGAATTTTCATTCGTTTTATTCATTATCTTCTATACCTCCATCCTATATTGTCTTAAATCACCAGATGTAAACATCACCACTTTGAGGTTCTTGTCAAAGGACTATATCATTAGTGTCATTGATTAATTTAAAGGTTTGTATTGTCATCTAAAAGGTGCTATGAAATACACAGGGCAGCACTGGGATACTAACCATGGATTTTGAGGTTCTTAGCATCTCAGTTGTATGATTTGACCAATATGGAGGAATATTTAATATCTCTAGGAGCCATAGATTGTTCAAGCCCTACAATACACTGTCAGTGAAATTGTGTAACGAAGCAGTGGAGTTGAGGTGTTCAGACTTCTTCAGCAGACTGTTACTGCTGTGGAAGATCATACCCTGATCTAAACCTACACCAGCTGTTGGCAGTTAGTTTTCCTTGATGAAGGGAGAACCTGCTGGCACTCATCTCCATACAAATGTCACTTTGGAACAGGTCAGATGCCAGTGTTTTTACTGCCTCGAAGAAATAGAGTTTGTCTGCAAAGAAGGAATGTCTTCTAGGAAGAAGTGACCACCCAAGGGACAGAATGATGTCTAGGTTCTAGGAGCTGGCTGCTGAAGATTTTGGCTTTAAAGCAGAACAATGCATAATAATACTACTAAGAGCTAGTATGAATGCAATTTTTCACTTCTGTAACAGTTAAAAATGTAGGTTTTTTGCCCTCTGGTGTGGATGGGGAAAAGCATCAGTGCAGGAAAAGGGTGTGGATTAGTACCCAGCTGGAAGAATTTATGTAATTTAAGTTATCCTATTCTTAGGCCCCCAAAAACATGCAGGGATACCTTGAGAAATTAGTCTCATCCCTGAATCTCTATACACTTGAGAGATCATTTGTGTATGGCAGTCTCATGCTGTAAGGCTAAATCAGCATCTTGTCTAGGTGATTGCTAAGAAATGTGAAATCAAGTATCGAATTCTTGCTATTAGTTTTTTAAACATGAAACTTCTTTGGGTTTTCAAAAGCTTTAACTGTAGATCTGTCAAAGCTGTAGACAAATGGCAGGATTGGTTTGGGTGGGTTGGTTGGTTGTTATTTTTTTTCCCAGCAAGGATCAGGCTGTTGCACAACATGGCTCACTCCTCATCTGGAAAACTAAGCTTTGAGGCATTCCTACAGCTGACCTTCAGTCTTGGTGCTTACACTACCGATGGCCTAATTTCATTCATTTCAGATTTTTCTCTGTTTGAGGTTAAACCTCCAAACTCTGTGCCCTCCCTGCAAAAAAAGGCACAAATGTGATTATGCATTAGAGTTCTTGCAAATTGAGGGCCTAACCAACAGACCTAAAATCATGAATTTTATGAAAGAAAAAAGGATTATGGAAATCCTCTTGATTCAGCTTTGAGCACAATTGAACATGTTAACTGGAAATGTGACTTGTGCGCCTTTAGACACAGCCAGAGAGTTTTTCCAATATTCCCTTGTGCCTCTCTGTTTTTGATATCTCACCAAACCTTAAAGTACTCAGAAAAATCAGAAAGTTCTGCAGAAAGTTCCTATAAATGTCTGGTCCCTTATGAAATTTCAGTTCAAAAGGGGATACTAGAGCAGTATTTCCAGGCTACATCTGTCACTGATGAAAGACTTGTACAAGGCAGCCAACTTCACTAGACTGCTCTAGAGCAGTCCCAGGACACTGCTGTAAAGCAGCAGGGACCCTTTTGCTTGTTTCTCTGCCCACATGGCACTGCTGTGGGTCTGCTCCTTCTGAGACCTCCTTGAGTACAGAACTGCCTGAACAGGGCTTGTAGAAAAGTCTCATTCCGAGTTGCACAGTAAAGACTACTTGTGAGTCAGATGCTCCAAGAAGTCATTGGAGCCAGCAAACCTCTTCCTGCTCTTAGCCAGATTCCTTCTGGTCCAAGTGTTGCTATGCAGTAAGTTCCATTTATCATAAAAAGATGCTCAGTATTTCCTTATACGTTCAAATGAGACGTAAGAAAGATGTTCTCACTGTACAGGAGTGACAAGGGAAGGGCAAAGTGACTTGTTCCATCCCCAGAATTTAGGCAGGCCATTACTTGGCATAGCAGAACATGTGCTCTGCCGACAGACTGAGCCAGGCATTTACAACTGGCTGTGATCACCAAGTGCTGCTTCAGGAGCAGTTGAGCATAAGAGCAGTTTGGAACTGCCCTCGAGGTGCTGACGAAGCCGCGAGGTTGTGCAGTGTGATGGAGCTGCCGTTGGGTTTGCCTGGTGCTGTGCGGAGATGTGTGCTTTGCATGCAGCGTCTGGCTGCGGGAGAGATGCTCAGTACCCTCATATTGTGCAGAGGCAGAACTACTTCACTGTTAACAAAATGTGTGTGGTGTTATGTGTTCATGTAACAGTTTACAAACGTTGACATGCTTCTTGCCCTGAAGAAACAAGCAAGGAAAAGAACTTTTTTTTTTTCTGAGTCTTTTTAAACAACTGGGTCAGTGCCTGAGGTGCACTAATTACAGAACGGCCGTTGGGCAGAGAGCTGATGTAATGCTTTGTAGAAATCTTAGTGTCTCACATTCTTACCTAGCATCAATATATTGCAATTGTTTCAGGGTGAATGGTAAGTCAAAAATATTTTTCTTGAATGTTTTGCCTTCCTCCAGTTTGTCCCTATCAAGCTGCTGTCACTTACAGTTTTCTTGGTGGTTGTGTTTGTATTTCCTCTCCCTGTTGCTACACTTCAGAAGTGCTCTGGAGATCATCTATGTTTTTGTAAAAGCTCAAAGCACATAATTGTTCTTTTTGTAATTTTGGGTGTGACTGTGACTGTAGTACAGGATCAGAATGTGGAGCATTGTGTTAAAAGCTTTGAAACCAGGGTGCACAGCCAAGTTTTGTCTGTGTTTAAGCCCAAAAAGGATAAAATTTGCTGTGAGCGACATTGGCATGACTGTCAGAGACTCCCCTGCAGTCAGCAGCAGTACATCTACAGTAAAAGGGAGAAGGGTTTGTGAAGAAGTCTCTCCCGAGCTGCCAGACCAAACCCAGGGAGCTTAGTTTTGCCTGCTGCTGCAGCCAGATTTTCGAGCGCTGTACCTGCGACACCCTAGATGGTAGAGGATGCAGAATCGCAGCGAGGCAGGAAGCGTCTGCCAGGTCGGGGTGGCTGTCACACCGAAACGGCACTGTGCGAACAGACTCGTGGTGAGGGTGAGTCAGGCAACCGCTGGGTGTCCCGCAGCCACGTGGAGGTTGCTTGTCCGTGGGCACTGAACCTGGAGCTGAGCGGACTGATGCATGAACACAGAGGCTGTTAATTGAGTAAGCGAGGAAAACACAACTGAAGGTAAGCAGAAGCGAAAAACAAGGTCTAGTGAAGCATGTATTAATCTTGCTGGAGATTTTGCCTTCAGCCAGCGCGTACTACATGTTGCTTCTAAGGAGTATGAAGTGTATAGCTCTCACCCTGCATATGAGCATGTTCCGAGCGTTAGGGCCTGGGACAAGTGGCTGTTAAGTGGAACGGCTCACCAGCTGGGACTGTGGTTGCTCCCAAAGAGTCCAGGAGACATCGCTAAATGGCACATTGGCAATTTATCAGGCAATATTTAACCCCGCAGCTTTCAGATCAGGAAACAGACCAGCGAGGGGAAGAGGAGAGTTCAGGCCAGTCTCTGAAGAAAGCAAGGACTTTGTTTTTTGCTGGTTTTTTGTGGTGGCTGATGAACAAAAGTGTCCCTTACCAAATGAATGTGCAGCGTCATATGCATGTTCAGCAGAGGAGACCAGAAGGAAGAATTCAGTTTCCAGGAAAACACTTCTCTCCTTGGCCACAGGCTGCTAAAACTGCAAGAGCCTGGACACGATAAAGAGTGGGTGTGATACACCATTATATTTATGTAGGGGCAGTGAATGTTGGAGTCTGAAATCCTTAGTAGTTAGTGTGAAATTACACTATTAGTAAATGTGTTCATTTGCATAATTTTTTGCTCATATAAGCCCAGTTTTGAGCACTTCCTCATCTGTCCATTTACAGATAATGTGGATTTTGATTACCCTTGAGCTTGAAGGGAGGAGCAGTCCTCATGACTTATAAACTTCCTGCAGGAGTATGTAAGTAAACCCACAAATGTAGCTGCAGGCTGTTGCTACCCAGGTGACATCCACAAGTCTTCACAGTTGGCAGGGCCAAAGGATGAATCTGTAAGCCAGGGTGACATTTGGCAGGATCCAAAGACATGGGAAGACCACAGCTTTCAGGTCAACATGGTAGTCTGCTGCCAGCTTCAGGGAGTGCAGTCAAAACGCAGTAAACACTGGTTGGGTTTTTGTCCTGCAGATGTGCAAGGAATCTGTCAAGTCCATAACTAGTGTCATTAGTTTTCATCTCAGAGGACACACACCTGCATCACAGCAGAGAAGTCACTCCCGGACTAAGCCAGGGCACTCCAAGGCTTGTGCAGCAGATGTAGAGACACCATTCTAGCTGCAGTGTATCTGCGCTCAGAAGACAGTGCTTTAGCAGGTAAGTCCCAGTAAACTCTGACTCTGTAAATGAGCTCATCTGCAGTACTGCATGAATGGGCTGCTTGCTGGCACAGCACTGCGCCGAGCCATAGCAATGCAAGGCATGCACCACTAAAAGGAAAGGAGTGCTGGCATTTTATAAAGTAAATGAAATAAACTTTCAGCTCTGGGTAGTAGAAAGTTTGCTTTTAAATAATATATATTAGAACAATCAGCAGTGCAAAGAAAACAGAGGGATGGGGAAAAAAGCATTAGGCCATCTGCTGTTTTTTGTTAGCATCATGGCCTGAAAGTGTTTGACACAGATGGGAACAGGCACACACCTCTGTGAAACAACCCACATGCATGTGTGTAAAGGCATCACTCATTTGCTGTTCTTCACTGCAGCCAGTTTAATCTGAAGGGGTGTTATGGATAGAATTATGCTCTGAAATAAACCTTTGGAAAGTCAGTTTCTTCATGGGCGTGATTAATAACAGCACTCGTGATGTAACACGCACAGGTTGTTCCCTGGCTGCAGGGCACAAACCATCATACCTCAGAGCTCAGTAGATAAAAGATACATATTCATTTGAGCTGGACTTGAATAAGGACTTTATTATGTCTGTCTTTAAACTACAAAAGCACATATAACTGTACACAGAATCCTTGAGGACAGTCTTTGTCTGGTATTTAAGAGTGTTAAAACATCTCACACTGAGACTGCAACTCAAGAACTCGTACAAGTTAACAGCTGTGACCTCAGTCAAGCAGGCAACTGAGTTTTCAGATAGCAAGCTGTGCCTCATTCTTCTTTGGCCAGAGCTATGTATATTTAATTAGTGTCCTCTCACCTTCACGCTACGTGTTTTCCCACTTGACAGTTCCTGGCATCAAAAGAATGTCCTTGAGAAAAAGTCAGACCCATTGACTCCTAAGCATATTATTTGACTTGCTGTTCAAGTAGTCTGAAGAAAGAGCTGGAAATAATGAAAGACACTGCAATGTGGAGCTGCCTTAACTGACAGTGTCAGGTGGGTCGAAGCTATTGAACAGTTCCTATTAAATTAGCTTACCTTCATCTCAGCTAGTTAAAGCTGGCATGCTGACAAATTACTTGCTTTCTGTATATAAAAGAGGGGAGGCAGGATGAGATTCCCATTTTGTAGCTCAGTGACAGTAGATGTGTCACATTGCAAGGTCAATAACAATCTGTCCATGGAAGAAATGTAAATGTTTGGCTGATGTCAATACATCCTGGATTGGATTGTGAGATATTCATTCCTATAGCAGATGAGCTCATTTGCGCTAATAAAGACCACTTTATTCCAACCCAGTTAATTACAATGCTTTATATTGTCTGCTTTAAAATCTGATTACAGCTTTTGTTTAGCTTTTCCAATATTAGCTCTTGCGCGTTCTTGGTGCTATTTCTATCCGAAGAGTGTTAATAGAGCAAGTTAACAGACATGCTTGGAATGGGAAGAGGCTTAGGGGCTCCTTTATTTATTTATTTACTTGTGCTCATCAGAACGGATGGATTACATCGTTTTCTTTAGGGGAGGCTTAGAAACTGTCATAGCCTGTGTCTGAAATTCGCACAGAGAAAATCCTATTCATGTTGGTTGGTGGCTGTAGATGTAGATTACCTTGCACAGGTAAACTCACATTTTGGGAGCAAAGACTGTTTGAGGAGGTTAAACTGCTTTTGTTTTTATGCAATCTGCATTTAACCAGTCTTCACAACTTTCCTGCATTCGCAATAGTCTGGCAAGTGGTGGGGTACTTTGGTACTCTCTTGACAAGCTCGTTTCAGATGCCTCCACTGGTGAGTTTTGATCCCAAATTACTTGCTGCCCAAAAGACTGTACTTCGTCTTTTGGGTGGAATCTCTTTTAAGGCCATGGTGACCTGTATTTAAGCACTTCTGAAGTGCACTGCTAATTACCAGTGAGCTACCCAGCCATGTCCTCAGTGAAGTCCCTGCTTCTTACATATCGGAGTGACTGCTCCAGGTGTTCTGAAGCCAAAGGATTTTGAAATCACTGAAATCACTAGTTCAAATATCTATACTGCTCTTGGAGGGCTGTTTGATTCTGTGAACAATTTCTGCATCTTCTTCGGAATGTCTATTTCAGTTTTCAAAATGAAAATACTTCAGTGCCCTGCAGTATAGTCTTGACCTTGCTTCTGCTGTTTTCAGGATGTCTCTAACTGCAAAGTTTCATCATCACTGAATTTAGTCTTGCCAAGCCATTTGGGCACAAACCACAGCTCCAAGTGTACCACTTCTGGTCTGAAAAAGGGAGGAACTACACGAAGCTTGGTCTGAGCAGAGGTGAGAACATTTGCCACCTCAGTGGCTATTGTACCTCAAAGAAAGCTCTGATATGTGACTTGTCAAGTTGTAAAATTCTTTTCTGACAGATTTTGGGAATTGAATGGCATCACAGAATTTGAAACTTATTTTCCTGTAAGGAAGGTTATGCTCACCATAAGTGTACCTTCAAATGTGCACAACCCGTTTTTGTTGGCTTTGCTTTGGTTTTGCATTCTTGAACCTGATTTATAAAACTTAACTTCCATCTATGACACGCCTCTCAGGCAATGGCTTAGTGTCATCCACTTCTAGCAACCTGTACATGAGAGATTTGTGTTCAACTCTCTAGTTTGTAAGGTGAGATATGGCCTTACTTTTGATGCAGGCAACCTGAACTGTTCCCAGTGCTTTTTACTTTCCTTGCCAGGCGCAGGTTGTGCCAAGAATGAGACATGTTGTACACCTGTGCTCGATAACGGTCGTGGGTGTGCAAGCAGTCTCGAGCATGAAGGTGCGCTGCAGTGAGACACATTCGCTAGGTGACATCCTCCTTTTTCCCATAGCATGGCATAGTGCATTGGTATCCAGCACCACCCTGCACATATATTGGACATCCTATTATGCCAGAGACAGGTTTATGTATTATGGTTTAATGCAGGCAGTTGATGTATCTGTGCATCTTAGGTTCCAAATGCAGCCTCAGTGTCCATTCTCCAGCAGCTAAGTCCAATCAACAGCTGCTTATCCATAGTAAGAGACTTTCAGGTAGTTGTGAGCAGGCTAACTAATCTGGAAGCAAAAGTCTGAAGCTGCTCAGCAGTTCAGACTTCAAATGCTGAGGAAGTATTTCATTGATTGAAAATCAGATCATGAGTACTTTATTTTGTAGGATTTATCACTGAAATCTCCTTATATGGCACATTTTCTCTTGTGTGAGGAATGACGTTTTATCAATATTCATATCAATTTAATAGTTATTCATCTTTATAAACTGAAAAGGCAGTCATACTGCATCTACATCTTGCTGGGAAAACACATGAATCTCATTATAAATAAAATATCTGAAGTGATAAGAGCTGGCATTATATGAACCAACCTATCAGCTTGTGTCTCGGCATGTACCTTGAGGCAAAACAGAAATAAAGTAACTGCTCTTCCATGCTTCAGACTCTGATGGGCATATAATAGAATGTGGGAACACAAAGATATTAAAATTATAAATTTTTCATTCAGCATGCTCGGCAGACTTGTTCTTTTTGCCTTATCCTATCACTCAAGCCTGTGATTCTCTTTACTGAGGTTAGCCAGCTGTCTTAATATTTTAAATCAGCAATAGCTGAAATGAGCACACATGAATTATCCACAGGTAGTGTGGTCTCTAGATGAAGGAGCTCTCAGTAGACATTCAGAATACTTGTGTCTTTGACTTGCAGTTCTTGATATGCTATTTGTATCTGTCTACCTCTGTATCAGAAGGTACGAAGGATGTGTTGGAAAATGCAGTGGAAATGTTTTGTTGGTGGAATTAGCTCTAGAAGCTGATTTTGGTCTGTACCTGAGAGAAGTCTATTATTGGCAAGTAACTTTAATCAGAAATTATATGACATCTGCTACAGGGCTATAAAAGTACATAAATATTTCTGTATTCTCAGTAGAAAAAGAACCATTCCTTGAATATCTAGTTCGTATTTTGACTTCTGAAGCATCTCCCTGCTCTTAGCAACAGTCATCACCGACAGATCCCACCTATACTGTGCATCGCTCCCTGCAATCCAATTAGCTGCGTAATCAGGCCCTTAGGTATCTAAACCAACAGAGCAACCTGCACAAATACCACTTTTATTGGTCTGGAAAAGTGCTTGTTCTGTTGGTGTTGGCAAGGAGCACATTCCCTTCGTGGTGTTCCATGTATTGTTTCAGACTGAATCTAAGTTTTAGACATCTCTAGAGAGGAGGCACTGGAGCATATGGAAGCAGAGTAGAATGAATTGCAGACTTCTCTGTTGTGGAAGTATTGGCTCATTTGAGGGCGTGCTGAAAAAAAGGCAGTTTCATGAACTCTAGCTGCTTCTCAAAAGCTATTTGGTGAATTGGGTTCATTATTCCCAGCAAAATCATGTAGGTTTTTGCCTATAATGTGGATTTTCTTGTCCCTTTACTTACGTGCTTCATTTTTGTGGTATCTTTCCCACCCTGTGAAAAAATAATCAGAAAGTACTCTAAAGAAAGAAAAAAAAAAAAAGAAGCATTTTGTGTGCCACCAGGAAAATGCCTACTCTGCTTTTTAAAGAACGTCTTGTTTGGTTGATTGGGAGGATTTTGAGACTTTCATGTAGAGGCAGAAGCACCAAAGTGACATGAAAGCCACGTGCTCAACATCTCCCTTCTGCCTCTGTTCTCAGTAGAGCTAAGTAAAGTCAGAATATGGCACCATAATGTTTAATTGAAAAGAATCCAAAATACTGGGTCATGGAAAGATATTCCTAAGCTTATGTCATTTGAAATTCCTTGTTGTGGGGAATCTGTAAAAGAAATCTCAGCGTAAGTTTGCTACTCAACAGATCATGTGATCATGTGGTAATTGATTTTGGCTTGTCAGAGCAATTGCTGCACTATTTGAGAAGTCTGGAGGGATTATATTTTATGGGTTTTTTTAAATAATATTCATCTTAAAACCCACTGGTGCCCAGCTCTGTTTCACTGGAAACAAGTGGAGCTGCTTGCTTGGTTACCTGAAGTTCTGCAGCAAACATGCTGACTACTGGCCCCAGTGCAAGATGAGACAGCAGCTTTTCAGATGAGAGGGTAAGGACTCTGCTCTCTCTGTGGTCTGGAGTCATACAGTAACTCCTGAGTCAGTCAGCTGGTGAAGGTGGGCCAACAGCCAGACAGTGAGGAGCAACAGCTATGATATGGCCAGCAGTGGCTGCTGAAGTAGATGCCAGCAGGACCTCCTGTTTCTGTGGACAGAAGGTATATTGCAAGCATGTGTGATGGAGCCGGAAAGTATTGGCTGTCCCCATCTGAGTGAGATCTGTAGCCATGAACCCAAATCTACGTCATCTCATCCAAAGAACAGCACATCACAGATTCCAGTGTTAATTTTTACTAGATCCCAAAGGCCTGGTGTGGCGAACAGAACCACCACCTCCTGGCCCAGGAATGAGGGCTGCCAAAGGTCCTCTTTGTTGCACACATAAACCCCTCCTCCCCACGCCCTGTAAAGTCACAGTTAGTAGTAGACCTGTTGTTTCTCTGCATTGAACTGTAGGTGTGAAGTGAAAACAGCTTCAAAGTGTGACTTTGTTAGTGCTGGTTCAAATGGGTACCTGGAGGGTCAGAACTCTTTCATAGAATGGTTTAGGTTGGAAGGGCCCCCAAAGCTCATCCAGTTCCAAACCCCGCCATAGGCAGGGATACGTCCCACTAGAACAGGTCACTCAAGGCCTCATCCAACCTGGCCTTGAACACCTTCGGGAAGGAAGCACCCACAGCAGAGTACAGGGGCAGAATGCCCTCCCTTGCCCTGCTGCCCACACTGCTCTTGCTGCAGTCCAGCACATGGTTGCTCTCTGGGCTGCACTCACACTACATGCTCAGGTTGAGCTTTTCACCAACCCAGATCCTCCACGGGTCCTTTTCTTCAGGGCTGCTCCCTAAGAGCCATTCCCCACCCAGCCTGGAGCTGTGCTTGGGATTGCACCCACCCAAGTGCAGGACCTTACACTTGGCCTTGTTGAATGTCATGAGGTTGGCCTGGGCCCACCTCTCCAGCCTGTCCAGGTCCCTCTGGATGGGTCCCCGCCCTCTAGCAGTCGACTGTGCCACACAGCTTGGTGCTATCTGCAGACCTGCTGAGGGTGCACTCAATTGCCCTGTCCATGTTGCTGACAGAGATGTTACACAGCACTGGTGCCAGCACTGACCCGTGAGGAAGCCACTTGGCACTGGTCTGCAGGTGGACATTGTGCCCTTGATCACCACTCTCTGTGTACCATCATCCAGCCAGTTCCTTACCCAGCAGTGCTCCACCCATCCAGTCCATGTTTTTCCAGCTTGGTGACCAGGATGTCATGTGGGACAGAGTCAAATGCCTTACTCAGGTCCAGGTAGATGACATCAGTTGCCCTTCCCTTGTCCACTGTTGCTGTGACTTCATCATAAAAAGCCACCAAATTCATCAGGCATGATCTGCCCTTGGTGAAGCCATTGCTGGGTAACACCAATCACCTCTGCTTTGTTTTCCATTTGCCTTAGCAGAGCTTTCAGCAGGATCTGCTCCATGATCTTGCCAGGCACAGAGGTGAGGCTGACTGGTCTGTAGTTCTCAGGGTTGACCTTTTTCCCCTTCTTGAAGATGGGTGTTATGTTTGCCCTTTTCCAGTCAGCAGGAACTTCACCAGTCTGCCATCACCTTTCAAATATGATGGACAGTGGTTTGGCAATTTCATCTGCCAGTGCCCTCAGGAGCTGTAGGTGAATCTCCATGGACTTGCGCATGTTCAGACTCCTTAGGTACTCACAAACACCATCTTCAGTTTCAGTGGGCAGATCTGCCTTCTCCCAGTGTATACTTTTGCCCTCTGGAACTTGGACATTGTGGTTGGAGCCCTTGCTGTTGAAGACTGAGGCAAAGAAGTCATTGAGCACCTCAGCCTTGTCCACCTCTGTCAGCAGCTCTCCATTTTTCTTCTGTAAGGGTCCCACATTCTCCCTAGGCCTCCTTTTCTCACTGATGTACCTGAAGAAATTCTTCTTGTTCCCCTTACTGTTCCCAGCCAGATTCAGTTCCAGCTGAGCCTTAGCTTTCCTGACCTGAGCTCTGGCTGCACAAACAGTATCTTTGTCCTTGTCCCATGTCCCCTGTCCTTGCTTCCACTCTCTATAAGCTTTCTTCTTGATCTAAGTGTATCCAAGAGCTCTCTATTCATCCATGGAGGCCTCCTGGCGTTCTTATCTGCCTTCCTCTCTTTTGGGATGCATTGCTCTGGGCCTGGAGGAGGTGATCCTTGAACACTGACCAGCTTTCCTGGGCCCCCCTTCCTTCCAGGTTTTTTTCCCATGGAACCCTGCCAAGGGGGTCCCTGAAGAGGTTGAAGTCTGCTCTTCTGAAGTCCAGAGCAGAGACTTTGCTATGCACCCTCCTTGATGCCCTGAGGATCTTAAACTCTACCATTTCATGGTCACTGCAGCCAAGGCTGCCCTTCAGCTTCACCCACCAGCCCCTCCTTGGTGAGGACTAGGTTCAGCATAGCATCTCTTCTTATGGGTTCCTCTACCACTCGGAGGAGGAAGTGTTTGCAGGACTGGGACACTTATCCTGCTCCCAAACTGTCTTTGGGCATATTTGTGCACTTCAGCAGCAACAACTCTCAAATCTAAATAGCACTGCTAAAGTGTGGGTTACTCAGGCTATAAAAGGTAGCAGTTGTTGGTCAGCCATTTATTAGCTGTACTGAGTACTAGTGGGAGGTAGCAAGCAGCCATGGGAGCTGGATGTGTAGGTCATTTTCTTGGTTTATGTGAACCAAAGAAGTTCCTTGTTCTTGAGTCATCAAATGGTAGAGGTTTGAAACTTCCTTGTTGCTTCTCTCCTGCACTCTGTTTCCCACAGGTTTCGCGCTCCCAAGCTTCACTAGAAGATTGTCTGTATTCAGGTGGTGCTACCAAAGAGCTGCTGCTGAGCTCACGAGTTTTCTCAGAAAAGCCACGAAGCAGAGGCAAAATACTAATGGGATGCTTTGACACCACTCCATCAAATATTTAACCTTTTTCATTTCTTCTTCCCACACTAGTTATTCCACCAGCTCTCCTGTAATTGTTTAGGGCTCAGTTCTCACTGAGTGAAGTGGTACACTTGTGACCTACTTTTAGAGCCACTTTCTCCTTAACAGGTGACACGGGAGCTAACATAACTGTAAGCTGCTTCCACGTGCTTCTTGCTGAACAAAGAAACTGCTCCTGCAATATTGCTTTGATCCAGATGGAGAATTCTTCCATCCACGTGGTTGGATTTTCACACACTGGTTTCTCGTTTTGCTATCAAATAGGTAGAAGGGTGAGAGGAATAGATCTCCATTTAGGAACAAAGATTGGCCCCAGATTTACAACGAACCAGATTAATTTTGCACACAGACTTTCCTAAGTGCGCAGCAGTTCAGACTGAAGCTCAGTGGGTCTCTGCTGAGGGTGATCTCCTTTAAGCTCGTGTTACTGTCGTCATTAAGGTGTAGTAGCGTTGATGCTAACGTGATGTTGGTGACAAGCAGCACTGTCTGTAAAGAGGTGTGGCTGCACACTGCTGTACCCAAGACATAAACCAATGAGTTACTTTTCATGGAGGACTGATTTTGAGCTCATGCAGCACTGAGGTGTCTCGACTCTAGTTGTGGTAGAAACTTGTGTAGAGATTACTGGGTTGTGTGGGAGATTCTAGGTCCATTGGTAAAGTTAGCAGCAGGATAGATCTCTTCTAACCTAAATTTTGTATCCAGCCTACTAGGCTGTGTGGCTATTGGCAGTGGGAGGCTGCCACCACTCTGTTCTCATTCTAGATGGAAAATGACTTGCAGCATCTCTGCTATGTGAAACGCAGCTGACAATAAACTGCCAGCTTGCTGCCCTTTGGAAATGGCCTCACAACTGCAGAACGCGCTCCCTGGGAGTGAACAGTACCACTGTGTGCTCCTCTGAGGAGAACTGGCCACGAGAACAAGATCTGCTGTCCTTTTTCTGTTACATGCTCTTGCAAGACAGAGGAGTGCTTATATACAGAGTTTATTTGAGTCTGCTGATAGGAACAAAATCTTACAGGCTCTTGATGGGAATTCAATCTGCTTTTCTCAGAGTCTTCTCCCCACTTGGTACATGTTTGTTCAGTGGTACTCTTGGTAAACCTGAAGATATGGGATGATTTTCATTCAATAGTCTTTTCAGACTTCTTTCTTCCCCCTAAAGATTACATAATAATTCTGGAGACAGGAGTGTGTTGCAGAGGAGATACTTATTTTGGTGCAGGTTCTGATGTTTATTTTGCAGTGTGCATTCATCTACCGATAATTATCCAGTGCTATATACCAGGATAATGTATTCCGCTGCATATAAACAATGCTGTGACTTCTAAGGCTAGTCAACAATGGCAGCTTCTTTGAAATGAAGAAGGGTTGCAGGTATTCTATCTCTGCCTACATGATTATGTATGAATTTTATAGTTTATTCTGCTGTCTGTGTGGTTCTATTGTGGTTCAGCAAAAGTAAATCTGTAGGGAAGAGAACTAATCAGATAGGAAACTGAAACAGGGAATAAATGAGTTGACTATGTAGTCAGAGAGGAAATACAGAAGTTCATTGAGGAAAGGGAGAGAAGATGAAAAATAGGTAGTGTGAAAAGGTGTTACAATTCTTAGCATTCAAATTAAAGTTAGAAAATGGACCTTTCATGAGCCAGAGTATAGAACGTGATTTCAGTAGGTATTATCTTGGTAATCATACTTTGCAGGTGATATCAAATCTGTGCTGCAGATTAAATTCTGCAGAATTAATCACACTAAATGTTGAGACCAGAAGCAGCAGGTATCTTGGCTGGGAGTCCAGGTCTCTCTATCATTAGGAATTAAATTATATCATCCCATTTGCAAATGTTGCAAGGTTTATCTTAGAATTAATTAGATTTTGCCCCTGACTATCGCTGTCCAATGGCTGTCTGGAAGCTCCAAAACCTTACTCCCAAATTAGGTATAATCAGGCAGAAAGTCAGCTCAGAAACACCAACAGCATCTTAAGAATTTTGAGTCATTCTATTCCAGATACCAGCTCAGTAAGATTTTGGAGGCAGTACCAAAAACTCTCTAAACTGTGAGATGAGTGCAATGTGTCCACTGGAAAACTCACCGTGTTTAAAAATAGCATTAAGAAAAGGAAAAGGAGGGGTGGGAATAGCATCACTAATGAGTTTTATTGTGTACTTTTGTTGTGGACTGGGTGTCACAGCTACAAAACAACTACAAGTAAGTTTAAATATTTCACCACCTCTAATTCATGATGTTTCATGTTGAATTAATGTCACTTTTTCTGTCTTGGGAATGCAGGAAGAAGAACCGTTGTCACTTTACATTTCTAATCAGGTGGAAATATGCCTTTTGAATATGTTTTGTTCTGAAGGCAATGAGATGCAATTTAATGGCAGTGAAAAATTGAAATAATTGCTAAAAACTTCTCAAGGATGTTTCTTTACATCACTACATGCACAATAGCTCCAAATTCATTTGATAGCTGCCTGTTTGAAGATTCTAAAATATTTAGCCTTCTGTGTGGCTTAGAGAAAGGATGATGTACAGAAAGTGACAGGGATTGAAGTCTTGTGAGGATGTAAGCAGGGGTGGTGGTTTGCATTGGGGACCGACGTGTCAGTGAATGCAGGAAATGAGGTTGGAACCTCAATGTGCTCTCATGTCACAGTGATGGGGCTGGGCGGATCTTTGGAGCTCGCAGTGGTTTCCACTGCTAACGTTAAGACAGTGTCATCAAGCAGCTGAACTAACGAGAGGTACATCTAAGAAAAGGAGAAGGAGAAATTTTTCAGTAACAATGTCTCATTATGTGCAGTCTCAGGGTTACTCTACTTCAGTCCTGGAGGTTTAGCCATGATGCTTTTGAAGCCAATAACAAAATTAATTATAGACGTTAAAGAAAGTCCTGTTACTGCAGTGCTGTAAGGCCTGTATGCCCACTGCAGGCTGTGCCAGCACTGCATCTGGTGTCATGGTGAGGAGATATGGTGTGCTTCAATAAATCCATAGTTTGCAGGGTCACCAAAGGCTGTAAAGGTAAAACTAACACATGCAGCTAGGTTTGTCCTGAAGACATTTTTAGTATACATTATAGGTAACACAGTTTCTGAATACCCATATAGATATTTGAGCAGGTATATGTGACAGTCAACAGTGCTTAGGAAGGAAAGTTAAACTAACCTCTGTGTGAAAATGCTTTTCCAAGTGGTCCACCTGTTAATATAAAGCGAAAGGAATCAAAATTCATTATTGAAGACCCTTAACAAAAGTACCGTTGAGAGTTGTGGTACCCAGACTCTGGTTTTTATTGTCATCTTTGATTGTCATTTGATTATCAGAATAGAAGCCAATGAAATGGTCCAGTTAAAGATATATTCACCTACCCAGGGCCCTAAAAATAAAGTTTTGAACTTTTTAATTCATATGGCCTAGATTTGGGGTCGAGCTAAAGAGCTTTCCTTAAATTGATGTTCATCCAGTCAGAACATTAAAGTGTTCTCCTTTTCCATTCAGGGCTTAGGTTTTCAGAAGTACTGCAAACTGATTATTTTTCACAGCACATCCAGGTCTCCACAGGCAGGCTACTTTTCAGACTACTTAGTAAGTATGTAATGTCATGATAAATTTGTTTGGGTGAACCTTAAGAATAAATTTCAGTCAAATTGTATTATTTCAGCACTGTTTCCTGATGACATTGCGTTGCTGTTGTTGGGAGAGCATGGACTGTGCTCCCACAGGCAGCTTCTAAACCCTCCAAGACTTGATCTAATCCTAGCGATACAGGTGTGAGATTGGCAAGTCTTGCTCTGCAGGTCCCTCTCCCGAGTGAGAAGGCATAGTTTGTTAGCAGGGCAATGCATTATCCTGTTAGACCTCACCAGTCCTAGTTAAGCTACATCATCTGACATTTGAATCAGTGTTTTAAAACCCAAAATTTTTCTTCCAGCTGCAGTTTTCATGGTAAGATCTCAGGAAATGTTCTTATCTCTCTTGAAAGTTTCCACATTCTCACATAGAAGTGAGGTCTGGACAATTATCATTAATTGTCATTAAGGCTAAAGTGGACATCCCAGAGGAAGATTTGTTCCACTGCCACATTCATTTTCAGTAAAATGTGAGAGTTATTAAAGTCTTTCAAGTGCATTACATGTTCTGCCAGTTTATACTAACTTGTTTTGTGCCACACAAATCACAGAATCGCAGAATGTCAGTTGCTGGAAGGGACCTCCAAAGCTCATCCAGGCCAAGCCCCCTGCCAGAGCAGGATGTCCTATACCAGATTGCACAGGAACACATCCAGACAGGTCTTGAGTATCTCCAGAGAGGCAGCCTGTTCCAGGGCTCGGTCACCCTCCCAGGGAAAAAAATTCCTCCTCATGTTTACATTAAACTTCCTATGCCTCAGCTTCCACCCACTGCCCTTTGGCCTATCACTGGGCATCACCCAGCGGAGCCTGGCTCCAGCCTCCTGGCACTCGCCCTGCACAAGTTTTATAAACATTAGTGAGCTCACCCCTCAGCCTCCTCTTCTTCAAGCTAAAGAGCCCAGTACTGTGATGAAAGATATCTCTTTTTATTATGACAAACTGTGCAGGTAATTAAACCCAAGTTTAGATCAAATTTGCTGCTCTACTAAATCTCCATTTAAAATGGAGTAGTGTGGTGCGGTGTGAATGTCCCAGAGAACAGAGTTCCCAATGCATGCTGGCACTTTTAAAATGTCCTTCAGAAATGATTGCATTATGTGATACAGGGAGAGAGTCAGCACAGGACCTCTCTGAACTGCCAGAGGAGCAGATTTTTTTCCTTACAGACCTTTATTTACTATTTCATTTTTATCATCCAGCTATCTCCACTTTGTCGCTTTTTAGGCAATTCATGATTTGAGTTAGGCACAATCCATTTCCTTGGGTGTTCCTGTTTAAACACACACAGAAGTAGCTTTTCCCCATTGCTGTTCTCTATCACTAGTGTCACAAGTGAGAAGATAAATGCTGTGAAAGCATTTATTCAAACTTCCAGATTCTCAGTTAGGTACCTATTCATTGCACTTAATTTGTAACCAGTCTCAACTGTGAGTTGCACTCTTTCTGTTCTACAGTCGGTGTCATATGGATTCTGTATCCATCTAAACTTTGACCAATGGCCCTTAGAATTGTTCTTAGTGATTTCCACATCAGAGTCAGATACAGTAGAAAATTAAATGTTTTTAAAGCTTTTCCTGATGACCAAGCTCTTTCTCCCAAAGGACATTCACCCTGTAGCTAACTTACCAAGTCAGATAAATTCTGAACCAGAATATCTGAGCTTTTTCCTAACCTGCTGAGCTGTGCAGGCTGGCCCAGAGCTTGTCTATGGCATGGAGGTCTAAGTGAAGGCAAAACCAATCTGCCTTGCTCTCCGGCATTAATAGTAAGATCGCTGCTTCTTAATGTGACCCACCGAGTTTGAAAGCTTATTTAATTTGTTGACTGCTTAGTGGATTCTAGCCAGACAGTTCATTTGAAGGCTTGGGGTAACCTTTTGCCAGGCTCCTTGTTTGCCCCTCCCTACTGATTTGCTGAAAACCCCAGCAGGAGTCTGCTTTGAGACAGACACCACAAATAAAGCAGGTATGGCAGAGGAAGGTCATATAGAAGACACTGCTCTGTGGAACTGTGAACTGTGAAAGGCAGGGATGTGTGAACTCAAATTTGTAGGCTCTCTGCTGAGACATTTCCAGAATATTGCTCATAATGCCACCATACTCCATCAATCATCTTTCTATGGACTTCTCCCAACTCACTTTTTAAAAAATGACAAGAAAAAGAAATATTTACAACTTTCCATTTGTATTCTTATCATGAATCGAAGCTTCAAAACCACTGTTTATAGAGTTAGTATTTTTTTTTTTAAATCTTTGATTTATTATTTTGCCACTTGTTCTAGTCCAGCTACTGTTCTTAATAGCGATTATCACTGGGACATGGTGGGAGTATTGCAAACAAAACACTACATAAAAATACCACCTCCAAATTAAGGGAGTGACAATTTCTTGAATTAGTGCTATCTGTCCATGTTTAATCAGTCTGTTATTAATATAAATTAACAGTGTCTTACAAACAATCATCATCTTATTTCCGCAGGACTCTGCCTCCTTTAAAGCAAGATGGGCAAAGTTCACTCGATGCTCGTTTTTGTTCCGTTTCTTGTCCTGAGTTATGACCTGTAAGTAAAATTACACTTGGGTGGAATTACTTTTTGTCTGGCTTCTCTAAAGAATTGAAAAGTCTAAGCGCTTTAAGAGCGTTAATTTATTTATTGTCAAAACAGTAAGAAGAAAAATAGATTCCCAATGTAACTAGGGAATTATAAGTGGGGAATCAGGGTACAAAAAGAAGATAAAAACATTCTCTCATCCAGGGTGCCCAAGATGAGAAAGTGAATGCTGGTATTTTCAGCATATTGATGTTTCATTAAGTGGAACTTTGCATTTTTACACCATACCGTAGTACAATATCTGGAAGCAAGATTAATTCTTAAAGCTCTGTGCTAGGAATTAAAGAAGATACCACTCCTTCTATGAGGAAAATGACCACCTATAGAAAAAATGAAATAAAGGGATTACCTTGCATTGTACAGGAGTTGTGTGACAAAGGCAGTTCTGGTTTCTATTCTACAGCAGCACTCAGCTTCCCTGACTTTAAGCCAATCCTTCTTTCTTTTGTAACCATGATACATTTGCATCCCAGTTTCTACACGAGCTGAAACAATGAAGAAATGTACAATGAGTTTGTGTATCGCCCACTAATCACTCACTAAATATGAGACAGCCAAATCATTATTTTCAGGCAGAGGTTAGTCTTATGTATTAGAATTTGACTTTTCGCAGCCCTGATGCTTTCATGTCTCCTCCTGGTTGGTGAAAGTTCTTTGTCGGTTTTTCATCACATTATTCCACTTCTGCCATCAGTTTTGGAGCTTTTCAGTGCAGTGCCCAGCCCAGCAGAGTCCCTTTCAACAGTAGCAGCTTACTACTGCCATATCAACCAGCCCTGGACTGGAGGAAACACTTCACTTAAATGGTGTGTTCCCATTCCAATGGACCACTCGGCACAGGCCGCCTCTCCCTAGCATTGCCAATTTCTCAGTTTATTCTCTTTGCCTAACTGCAGGATTTTTTCCCCTAGATTAATTTTTGGCTTGTTCCTTCTATATCCAGAAGCAGACTTTCCTCACAGTGTCCTTGCTCAGTCCTTCCCAAGTGTCCCTCTCAGTCTGGGTGGTAAGCACCACAGTGGTGTTTCCTGCCTCCCCATACTGTCAGAGTACTTTCTTCTACTTTTTACACAGACTGACAGCATCCTGAATTCTAGAACAAAATGAATTTTTCTGCTGAATCCAGCGATGTGACTGTATTAAGCCCTCTTCAGCTGCAGTTTCATTACTGCATAAGGGCAATCAGCCTGGGATGTATAAAATTTCCTTATGCCAGCCTAGATTTCCTTTAAAATGGTCCAGAAAATGGTGTCTGTACCTGCAGCTAATATAAGCAAATAAATAGGTGATGTAAAAAGCTTTAAAATGCTGTTTGGTAGACAATTTCTCAAGTTAATTAAGACTCATTTCAGCATGAGGAGCAATGGTTAGTGCAAGAGGTCACAGTGTCTCCTCCATCCTGGTCATAATACTTATGTCCTCATTTTATTCACACATTGCAGTGACATAAAAATTTCCCAAACAGACTTTGTTCTTCATTCAAACCTGGGTTTAATTTTTAGGGAGGCTATTTAAGAACCCCAGCAGCGGCCAGGTTGGGTGAGTAGTTGGCAGCCTGTGCTTGATGCCAGTGCTGGGAGTGGCTGCTAGCTGCCCCTGTGCCCCTGTACCTGCCTGAGCGACCTCCTGCCTCGCTGATGAGACCCTGGCCTCAGCCCTGACACAGCTTCCTAGTGTTCTGGTGGGCACCTCTGAGCCTCCAGGGCCGTGGGAGACCCTGGGACCACCACGGGCCTGCTGGGGCTGCTCAGTGACCTGCCGCATGGAATCCTGCTGCTCCCCATGAGTGTCACCTTTAAGGTAAGGTAAATACTTTGCATTTAATGAGTCACAAATCTGACTTCAGTAATTTTGAACAACCTTTCCATGATTTGGTTCTCACATGACACAGTGAGCAGGGAGCTGAGGGGATGGGGGGCAGGTAGTCCTGGCGCAGCCCCCAAAGCATCCAGAAGATGGCTGGGATTCGAATGGGGTTGGCTGGCCTGTGAAAAGCAAGGGAATGGCTTTGGTCCACATTCATCTGTGTGTGCTGCTTATGAAGTGTAATATGACAAATGGAAAGGCTGTTGAGCCCTGGCTGTCATTGAGCACAGTGGCACCCAGAGGAGGCAGCATGGCAGTGAAATGTATGCCCACAAGTAATCCCCTAGGGATGCACTCTGGGCTGGGCATTAGGTTCAGAATTACTTTCAGAATTCAACAGTAACTTACTGTGGAATTTTTGGTAGACCATTTAAGGCTGGAATTGTACATTTTCTGTTGAGACATGAGGTTGATGGTTTTCTGTCATGCCCATTAGTATTTCTAAAGCCTGCCATGTCTTCTCTTAACCGAAGCCAGCTTCTCCTGGTGCCTGGAGTTCTGCTTCTTTCTGCGTTTTATAAAATGATGTCATTTCTTTTCTGGTCAAATTGTGCATGAAAAATGCCCTCCTGTCTTCTAAGTATAGAAAAGGACTAGCTCATATATATGTGTGTGTGTGTGTTTGTTCAAACCAGACACATAGCTGTGTAACTTCTGATCGAGTGGATGGGAAAGGAACCTGCAGGAACACCACTAATGAATAAGTAACCCAGGAAAAAGGAAGCCAGAGAGGGAAGAAAGGGAAATTCAGCCCATTAGTCCTGATCCGCCAGTTGCTGANCACTCTTTTTTTCTTTGTAAAAAAAGGTTTGTAAGGTTTTGTGGGTTTTTTTTTTTTTTTTTTTTTTTTTTTTTTTTTTTTTTTTTTTTTTTTTTTGTGGCTGCTTCTTAATGCTTTTTTTTCTTGGGCATACATTAGGCCATATGTGACCTTCCAGAAATCCTCTTCCTGTTCTAAATGAAGAGAAGGACAACTGTACAAAGCTGTCTGTACAAAGTTGTCTTCTCTTCATAGTTGTTCTAGTGTAGCGGAAGTACATCTGCTGTTCCTACACTCAGTCTGGGATTATGTGCCACTGAAACCCATTCAGAAGCTTGTACCTACTGTGGAGATACCATTTGGTGTAGCTGTAGGCCCTTTGGCCGGATCTCCACAGGTGTATAGCTTTCTGAGCTGTGCAGGCTCCTGTAAAAGGAAGAACGGAGCAGAGGCTTCTGTCACACCTCATTTGTCTATATCGACTCACCAGAGAGTCCTCTTGGGTGGAGAGAATGAAATGCTTCCCTTTTTAACCTAAGCCAAGTGAATAATTCATTACTATTTTACATTGTAAGGCTGCAAACATGGTGATGGGTGAACTTAAACACATTTGTGTTGTACTACTTACTACTAAGTTAACTTCTATGTAACAAGTGTTAGCGCTCACTCTCTGCCTGGGTCTCACCTGTATAGTGGGGAAAGCTTTAATTTATTTCCTGAGCTGAGTGAATAATTCATCAGTAGTTTTGCATGTCTCCTTGCTGTCAGGAGGAACTTAACATTTGTCTTGTGCTATTTACTACTACATTACCCTCCACACATCAGATGTCACCGCTCACCTCTCTGTTGAGTATCAGCTGTCTACCAGGAGATACTTCCAATTTGCTGTAGCAGTATTGCTGAGCAGCTGGAAAATAATTTTTCTAACATGTGGCAGAACAAATTATTGCACAGGAGGGGGTTAATGGAATTGTCTGCCAGAGGAATAAATAATTGAAGGGACATGAATCTACTTATTAGCTTGAATAGAGGCTTGATGTCCTAAATTATACCTTGTTAGAGGTAGGGAGCCTGTACTTTGTTTCAACAGAAGCTAACTCAGGGAAACAGTGTCAGCGTACCTGATATTTTTGTCTGTCATGGATTGCCTGAGAAGCTGAAACCTGGGAGCTGTAATTCTTACGTACAATTAAGATACTGCTAATTTGCTCTGTGGAAAGTCTCCTGTTACAGTGACACAACAGAATGAGGAGAGCTGGTCCTGGGCTGCCATTGTTAAAAACAGAGCTCAGCTGTTTTATGTTGATCTCACTGCTATTAAAGGCAGGGCTTGGAAATGTAAACATCTTGCCGGGTCCCTCTCATGGCTTGTTCCATACAGTATTTCTTTTAATGGAGCCGTTTAAGTGATGTAGCACATCTGGTTGCTCTTTTCATATTAAAAGCTTAAAACAAACTACATCTTGCAGTGTGAAGCTGTACTACTTTTTTTCTGCAGTATTTTGTCAAAAGGACATTGTTACTTAAAATTTTATTTCTGCTTACTCTTTTTTTACATAGAGAACTTAAGGCTGACAGCTTAGAAGAACACTTCTATCTCAGTTTGGTTGTTGTCTGCATTTCGTGGCACTATTTGCAGAGATAGCCTTATCTGGTTTTCAATAGGAAGAAAGAAGTATTTTAAGAGTTTTTTTAAAATAGAAATTTGAAGGTGTCATTTTGCAATATAGCAAAGCATGTAGAAGTCAAGGCTAGAAATTGGTAAACATATTTAGAGATTGGTTAGGTTACTAAATTATTATAGGCTAATATATGGGTAGGAGGGATGGAAATTTAACAGTAAAACAAGTAGCCCCTTGAAAATATTTGTAGGTACCATGACACATCTTCAGGCACTCCAAGAACTTCAACAATCTGCCTGTAAATCAATTAAAATACAGGCTATAGGTCTCAAAAATCAGCCTATAGAGAATCTTGTTTCAGGCACCGATGATTTTAGCAAAGCCTTGTGTTCTTCATTCAGTCACCTTGGAATGCCAGGCTAAAGTTAATCCTGGGATTCTGATGCAGGGCTGCTCTACAGCAGAATTACCCATAATTGCCTCAATTCCTGCTGACTGGTTATTTTTGCACCAGTGACTCAAATTAGGCACAGCTGGCCCTAGTGAGTTGGAGTTTAATAACAGCCAATTGTCAGAAACTAGCTGACGGTCAATGTTTTCTTCTCAGCCGGGTGAAAGGAGCAGTGACAGTTCTCCCCCCTCTCCCTCCGTTGCCCACAAACAAGCAGGGACCTTCTTTTTGAAGCTGAAGAAACAGGTTGAGTAAGCTTCTTCCTGCAGGGAAATATTCTTCTCCTGCATCTGAGCAGTTGCCACACAGTGCAAACCACATGAATATTTGATGGGTGTTAACAACAAAGTGTAAAAGGATCTCATCCATTATTGTGCACAGGCATTGAAACTTTGGCATAGGCATGGTATATGGGCATTATACACAGGCATGATACATGGGCAATGTACATGGATGTTGTAAACAGGCACGGTACACAGGCAATGTACACAGACATGGTACACGGGCGTTGTACACAGGTATGGTACACGGGCAATGTACACAGACACGGTACACGGGCGTTGTACACAGGTATGGTACACGGGCAATGTACACAGACACGGTACACGGGCGTTGTACACAGACATGGTACACGGGCGTTGTACACAGGTATGGTACACGGGCAATGTACACAGACACGGTACACAGGCATTGTACGTGGGTATGGTACACAGGCAATGTACACAGGTATGGTACACGGGCGTTGTACACAGACATGGTACATGGGTGTTGTACACAGGCATGGTACATAGGCCAACGAAACTGAAAAATTAAAATCAAGTTTAATCTGAGAGATTTCTTACTAGAGTGGCTGTCCCCCAGACAGCAGTGAAACCCTTGCTTGTGAAGTGAGGCACTAGTGCCCAGGTACTCCACTAGCCCTTTTGTGCAGCTGTTGGCCGATTTTACCAAAACATGTCACTGGGATCCAGAACCTCAAAAGAGCAGCTCACAGGTCAGCCAGAGGCTAACTGCTGCACAGGCAGCTGGCTATGGATCTCATCACTTCTAGCTGCTGCTTCTAGCTGCAGCGCTGTGATTTTTATTTTGCATAAACTGGTATCTAATGCTGGTAGGGAATAGCTTTGGAAGCTAACATGGCAGGAGCACCCTTTGTAAGAACTTGCTTTGTCAATAGCAGGCAGAAAGTATCTTGTGAAATCAGCTGCTGGGTAAATGCTTGGCTTTGTGATGTGTAGTTGCAAGGCAGTGCTTCAGCTGTGCTTGGTTCTGACAAAGTGTGCATGCTTGTGCAAACCTCTCTATTGAAACTCTTGCTGACCGCATTGCAAGAGAGTGTGCACATTTGTGCCTGCATATGAGAAGCTTAGATCCATTACTGTGTTTGCTTCAGTGCTCACCTGTCCAATTAATATGAAAGAATCCCTTGAAGTTAATTAATATTGCATCAGACAAGAACGCTGATGACAAAAGGCAAATACCAAAGTTAGCCAAAGTGGAAAAACTACCTTTGAACAGGAACAGAGTCTGTGTTCAAAGCGACGTGCAATGCAAACAGGCATTTGTAAAGTGGTCTTAAGTATTTGCTTCCAGAATGTTTAGAGAAGCCAAAGATATTTGCTCCTTATGTCTTCATTATTTCCCAAGACCTTTAAAATCCCAAATACCAACACAGAGACATTATATCAAGACATCCCCAAGGGTAAGTTGAATAAAAATGCCCTAGAGCCTATAAATCTATTTGAAGGTGATAACCTAATCACTAGTATGCCTGTCAAATCTCAAGGAAGGTGATAAGTAAAACAGTAATTCTATGAAATATGGACTTTTACTTATCTGTCCTGACCTTTCCTCATGCTCTTTAACCTTCCTGCCCTTCAAGTCTCAAAAAATGGTTGCATACAAAGAACAGCATAATACAAAGTTCTACTTGATAAGCTGGAGATGTTGAGCACTTCAATGCTGCCTTGCATCTTTCACCTACCAAGGATCTGTTTGGAAGCCAGCATATGAAATGAGCATAATGTGGTTGTATTCCATTGACAGTTTGTCCTCTTGTGAAAAGAAAGGTTCCAGGCCTTAGATGAGACTTTGAAGCTAAGTTTTGGAAGTAATGTGGCAAAAAAAACCAGTTAGCTAAAGGTGTCCTGAGCTCTGTAGTGCCCTAGTTATCTGCTTTCAACTTTGAAACTGGGTCATTCCTCTCATTGAGAAATACTCAAGGATTTCTGTGTTGCGATTCAGACCTAGGGAGAAACCCAAAGAACTGAACAATAAACAATTGAATCAAGGTCAGAATAATGAATTTGCTTGTACCACCTCTCCTCGATCAGTGTTGGTCCAGAACCTCTGGTGACCTGAGCAGATACCAGCTGTCAGTGTCAAAGCTTGGCCAGTTTCCCATAATGAGAACTCTTGTTTTTCATGGATATGCTTAATAAACATGAGCCAATCAAGTATCCTAAATGAGGGAAAGGATGATTAAATTTGAACATTACCAAATGACTGTAAGACTAAACAATACTTGCAGTCTTTAGTAACATGACAACTTCATACGAAAGTAACAGTGAAAATCAAGAAATTGCAGACCGTTTGCAACAAGAATGTAGTGTTTGAAGTGAAAAATAAGCCTGGAATCTGTTTGCATTAATTTCTTCTTAGTCGATAAAGTCACAACTATTAATGCTTGTGTGAGCAGTATTTCACATGTAGCAAATTATCATATTCACTTCATTGAAGCTCTCTAATCAAAGTAATAATTTGAACACTGTTACTACGAAGTTCTACAGATTTGCTTCACTTGTTCCCATGAATTCAGCAGGTGTGGGCACATAAAAGTAAACATGCAGATAAGTGTTTGGAAAGAGGGACTCCGAACGAAAGCTAATAAATGGATGAGCACTGTTACCTGTTCCTCAGTCTTCATTACAATAAATCCAATAATTTATATCAATAGATGAGTACATAAACTATTTCTTGAGCCACAAGTCCTTTGAACCAAAGAAAAAAACAGAATTAAAGACCTGGAGGTTTGTGTGTCCTGTGACATGACAGTGGAGTACACAGCTCAGAAGAAAGCACATTTCCCCCTTCTGTTACATCTTTCTAGCTGAGCCATGGACTTGGCTTGGTTTTTGCCCTGCCTAGTTTGCAGTCAGATGGGTGAAGGAGGGAAGGTCCTCAGGATGCTGCTATTTCCCCATGCTGAGGGACAGGCTCCTGAGGGTCAGTCTTGCTGTGCTTTACCTGCCTTACTGCTGAGTCTGGCTGGGGTTTGCTGCTCTGCTAGATAAGAAAAGCAGTCTTATCTCTGGCTTTGAGATTCTCAGTGTGCTTTGTTTATGATTGCTTTGCTTTATCTCATCTTCAACTTCCCTTCGCCTCACTCCTTGCCTGCCTAAGTATGTGTAGTGCCCATTTGCTGCAGCTATATATAGCCCTGTGTTTGAGTGTTACAATTCCACGTGTTGTCTGATAGAGGACTCTGTGGTGTGAGGTACTGACTGACTGGTGGAGTAAGAGACTTCAGAGGTCTTTAATCTAGAGCTCTGTACTTCTAAACTTGAAGTCTGAATTATACAACCTCTTAAAATCGCCACAAATAAAATAGAAGTAAAACCAGAATGCAGTATAGTATTTCCATTTATTTGATGTTCCGGATTGTTTCCCCTTGCCTACAAAGCCGTTTGCATTCTGCAACTCTGTTTTTGAAGACTTTAAAGAACTGTAAGAGCACAACTTTTGATCCTTTTGGATTACGGAACTGGGAGATCATCCTCTGGGATAGTTTTGCAGTTTTTATTACCAGTGACACGATCCAAAGGATGCAAGATTTTGCTCAGTATTTTACAGCTACCATTAACTCTTGACCATTACCACTGTGGATTTTAAAAGCGTATTGAGGTCACCTATTGCCCTGGACTCTTCTGGGGTTTATCTGCCTGCTAGCATGGTGTGGGAGTTGTGCTGGAAGACTTCTTGCGATGAGTCAAGCTTGGGTTTTAATCACATCTGAAAGTGAAAATTTGAGTTGTTTGTGGAATTGATCGGGAGCTATTTAACTGCCATATTTTTTTTAGGATAAGGGAGGACTTTAAAACTGTAATGTCCTTAAAAATAGGAAATTAATAAGTAGATAAATTGGAAAGAAAAAATTGCATCCAGCGTTTCACTGATTTACTTTTAGTCGTTCTCTATCAGTGTTCCAGAAAGAGCATTAAGAAGGTGAAACCATTTCCTGTAATGCATGAGAGAGTGGGAAGGTTCTTAATAAAAATGTAAGTAGTCATCAAAATTTAATTTTTCAGCAAATTTGTTAGGATACCGAAGATTTTTACAAGTGCTAATAGCAGTATAGCCATTGGTATGAGAAGGTGCAGCACCAAGTTCCTGTGCTTGAAAGCAAAGGAAGTTTGTTACACTGAAGCCATGCCGTGAAAAGACCCGAGCTCTCTGCTGGTTCCTGTGGTGAGTTGATGTCCCTGCTGCGCAGCGAGGTCCTGGCCTGCACTGCACAGGTACCAGTGCTGAGATACAGCACAAGAGCAGGAACAGCTGGGAAGAGAAGCCATCATTTTTGGCAGATGACTAAAGGCAGAATGAATAAAGCTTAAGGTGGAACTGCAATTTAAACAACCTCATCCTCCTTTACTCTGAGCTGCATCCCCATTCCATCAACTGGCTGCTGATTTCACATCAGTTCTCTGCCTTGTTATATGTGTGAGGCAAATGGAACCTGGCCACCTGCACTGGTATTTGAGCAGCCTGCGCTTGGCACAAGGCAAGATACAGCTGCAGCAAGATAGCACAGTCCTCGTCTGTGACTTCTGTACTCCACTTAGTGTGCCCTGGGAGCAAAGGAACCTGTATGCCTTGGAGCTCTGCTTGCTTTTGCACAGGATCAGGAAGTGGGGACCATGGAAGATAAAATGCTCAGCATGCTTCCTTGTCTGAGCTCATTGCTGAAATGAACTCAGTGCCTTACTCTGCACGCATTCGTCTCTCAGCTGCTTCAGCAGCCATTAATCTTGGGAGAAATCCTTTGCACTTGCTCTCGTGAGCCATGTAATGTTCCCTAAATGGAAGGAGCTAAAAGCTTCACAGCTTCTGATCCATGGGAGCATAGGAATACATCTGGCAACCTGTCTGAGCAGTTCACTGAGAGCCACTTGTTTTGGGCCTGGATATTTTGCAGCCTCTGCACCTTCATGTCTGATGATGCCTTCGTGATGCTCCAGGGACCACCTTATTGTCACAGGCCCTGCCACTGTTAGAAGGTGCTCATGGGCAGCTTCAGATGCAGGAGAAATTTACTGTCCTGTACAACCTGCAGAGAGGACCCTGCACACTTACATTTGACATGTCTGAGCATAGTTCTAAGGCTTAGGAACAAGGCTGCTTGCATCACATCTTGTCATGTTTAGAGGAAAACTTAGCAGCACTGGTGTGCCAGGATTTACAGTGCTGGCAGGATCTCCCACAGTTAAAAGAAAATTTGCTAGCCCATCAAAAATGTCCAATTAACTTAATGAGAGCTGATTTCGAAGTGAGGGAGCAGGTAATGTGAAGCTCCCAACATATGCTCTTAAATGTCAGTGATGACTGTCAGATGCCAGAAGTTTTAAGTTTGCTGAGGATCCTTTCACCATCTTATTTTTAGCATTAGCCTTAATGGCTTGTGAGACAAATTGGTCAAAGCTCAGATTCTGTTCCCATCTGGGAGCTCTGCAGAAAGTGTGTGCATAAAGCAAGTATTTAGTGGCACCTTCCTTGTGCACTCCACACTGACCCTGACTCCTGTCCTTGTGCTTTCCTTGTGCTCCTGAAGGGAGGTTGTAGCCAGGTGGGGTTGGTCTCTCCTCCCAGGCAACCAGCAATAGAACAAGGGGACAGAGCCTCAAGTTGTGCCAGGGCAGGTATAGGCTGGGTGTTAGGAGGAAGTTCTTGACAGAGAGAGTGATTGGCATTGGAATGGGCTGCCGGGGGAGATGATGGAGTCACCAGCTCTGGAGGTGTTCAAGAAAAGCCTGGATGGGGCACTTAGTGCCATGGTCTGGTCGATTGGCTAGGGCTGGGTGCTAGGTTGGGCTGGGTGAGCTTGGAGGTCTCTTCCGACCTGCTTAGTTCTGTGATTCTGTGATTCAAATGTGATGCCAATTGCTGGAACCTGACATCTGCATAACTGCTTCTGGGATCCGTCTTGTCTTTTTACCTCTCTTTTAAAGGATGACCACTGTCAATGAAAGCAGGCTCGCTGGCATTTGCTGCTTCCATGGTACTGGTGTAGCTCAGAGCAGAGTTTAACTTGCTGTCTCTTTTCATAGTGCGACTTTAGCAGGTTTTGAAGCACAGCATGTGATTTGTGTGTTTGTGCTTGGAATGCAAAGAGAATTTTATATTTTGTACTGGGTTCTCTCCCTGAATGGTTTCACAAGGTATAAACTTGTCGTGCTTGTGTGTGCCTATTTATATCATCAGGTGATTGCCACGGGTCTTGAGTGCACTGGCAGATGAAGTTGCCAAACCACTGTCCATCATATTTTAAAGGCCATGGCAGACTGGTGAAGTTCCTGCTGGCTGGAAAAGGGCAAACATAATGTCCATATTCAAGAAGGGGAAAAGAAGATGATCCTGGGAACTACAGACCAGTCAGTCTCACATCTGTGCCTGGCAAGATCATGGAGCATATCCTCATGAAGGCTCTGCTAAGGCAAATGGAAAACAAAGCAGAGGTGATTGGTGGTACCCAGCAATGGCTTCACCAAGGGCAGATCATGCCTGATGAATTTGGTGGCTTTTTATGATGAATTCACAGTGACAGTGGACAAGGGAAGGGCAACCGATGTCATCTACCTGGACCTGAGTAAGGCATTTGACTCTGTCCCACATGACATCCTGGTCACCAAGCTGGAAAAACACAGACAGGATGGGTGGAGCACTGCTGGATAAGGAACTGGTTGGCTGGTGGCGTGCAGAGAGTGGTGATCAAGGGCACAATGTCCACCTGCAGACCAGTGCCAAGTGGCTCCCTCAGGGGTCAGTGCTGGCACCAGTACTGTTTGACATCTTTGTCAGCGATATGGACAGGGCAATTGAGTGCAGCCTCAGTGTATTCTGCAGATGGCACCAAGCTGTGTGGCACAGTCACTTGCTAGAGGGCAGGGATCCATCCAGAGGGACCTGGACAGGCTGGAGAGGTGTGCCCAGGCCAACCTCATGACATTCAACAAGGCCAAGCGCAAGGTCCTGCACCTGGGTGGGTGCAAATCCCAAGCACAACTCCAGACTGGATGATGAATGGCTCAGAGCAGCCCTGAGGAACAGGACCTGGGGGTCTGGGGTGATGAAAAGCTCAACTTGAGCCTGCAGTGTGAGTGCAGCCCAGACAGCAACTGTGTGCTGGGCTGCAGCAAGAGCAGTGTGGGCAGCAGCACAAGGAAGGGGATTCTGCCCCTGTACTCTGCTGTGGATGCTTCCTCCCCGAAGGTGTTTAAGGCCAGGTGGGGGGTCGGAACTGGATGAGCTTTGATGTCCCTTCCAACCTAAACCATTCTCTGATTCTATGATTCTATGTTTGTACCTTCCTCATTCAGTCTTTCAGCAGTCTGCCTCATCTCTGAGTTCTGCTGTGTTTTCTGGGCGAAGCACATGCTGCATATTTTGCTTTTTGCAGCTTGCTCTTTCATTGTCAGTATATGGACTTCATGAGGTCAAAACTGAAATTGCATAGAGAGAATGGAATCTGTTTGTTTGATGCACTGGAAAGACAGTTAATGAAACCAAAAAGCCAGGGTTTTGGATAGAAACAGGAACAGCCCAGGTTAACAAATCACTTCTGAGAATTAATGAAAAATCTGGGAAAAAACACAAATTGCAATAACATTATTGTATGTATTAGATACTGATAGTTTGACTTGGGTGTTTCAGGTTACATGTAGTGACTTTGGTGATTTTTTTTTTTCTTTTTTGACTTTTTATTAAACGTGTTTCTATTAAAACACCTCCTTTGAACTTTCTGTAGAGAAAGCAACTCCAACGTCAGGCCCCAAAAGTTCTTCCTGAGTCATTCAAATACTTTTCTTAGTAAAGTTCAGGGTTGTACATCCTTGGATAAGCATCAGGTTTTTACAGTACAAACAATGATAGAGCAAAAGGTGGAATAAATCCAACTACGTAACATCCGAAATGTCATGGGAGCAAAAGAAGTTCCAAACTTTCAGAAGCTTTACTACTAATTCAACCTCTTTGTGAAGAATGCCTTAACAGGAAGCCTCAGACCATGGCAAACCAAGTGGCTGTGTGCAGAGCAAATGAACACACTTTGTGATTGCCAAGTTCTGCTGGCAGTGCTGGCTGTTCTTGCTGGATGGGTGAGGACAGAGGGCATCCACTCGAGGCAGGGAGATCTCAACCCCTTTTCTTGACCTAATCAAGTGTGTCTCAGCTGAATATGGGCAGAACAGTTTCCTGTCTTTGTTATTTCAGTGTTGCGCAGGACAAACACAGTCAATAATGTCCAGGAAGGATATTTTAGAATATTTTATTTCCTTTGTGGTGGTTGTTCTGTCCTAAGAGCTCTTATGGTCTGCAGCTTTATCTATAGGGGTTTTCACAGGAAGGCTACTTTGGTTTTGTTTCAAGCATAAATGTTTTTTTCTCGAGAATATATTTCTGGATGTATTCTTACTGTCTACAGTAAAAGTTAAAACAAACCAACAACAACCAACAAGACAGAACAGAGAGCGCCAAACTGTGTGTTTGCTATTTCTAAACAATTTATTGTTTGGAGAGTAAGCTGCCTTACTTGAACTGGAGTGAAATATCTCTGGAACAGTTTTTAATAAAGGGATTTGGAACAGAAATGATGTTGGTAGAATACCAATAAAAACAAGACGACGCAAACTGTTGATGACTGGTTTCAGGTTCAGCAGCACTTAGCAGTTGCATGTATTCTGTCTTCAGTGACATATCCTGGCAAGTTTATGCAAGGCAAGGATTTATTTTAGTATGTTTTCAGGTGCTAAGTCTTTTTAAATTATTTCTGGAAAAAAAAGCTTTCATTGGTGCTTCAACCAATTTCAGAAGAACAACTGGGGACTAAGGAGAAGTGGATGCTAAATGTTTCATGCTTTCCTTTGTATGGCTACCATCAGAAGATACCCCCACTTACAAAGCTCAACTTGAAACCAGAAGAAACTGGGAACTTGTCATTCAGGCATGCTTAATGGCACAGGTGGGATCACTGAGTGTAGTTCAGCAAGCCTCGATAAAGTGCTTCAGCTGGTGTGGAGATCCAAGTGCAAACCCAGTCTGATTTAGTAGCTCTAAAGATAACTGTAGATCCCTGGGAAGAGAGTCATTCACAAGTGAATGGTCAAATACGTGCACACTAATTAAAGAATAGCAAGAACTTTACAGCCACAAAATACAGAAAGGCTTTGTCTTGAGAATTGTTCATAGGTCATAGTTGAGGATAAACACCTATCCATAGCTCGAGTGAGTTGAATACTTGCCTTAAGGCTTGTGTCTTTCGCAGTGCACAGTGCTGCGGGACATGATCAGAGCAAGTCTGCATAGAGGGGGGAAAGCTTTAGAATGAACAAAGCTAACAAAGCTTCTTCTAGGAGCTGGCCACTGTTTGGAGAAAAGGGGGAAGATGGGAGGTTTGGGGTTTTTTGTTGGTGTTTTTGTTGTTTGGGGGTTTCTTTAAAGGCTGGGGTCAGAGGAGCAAATTCCATGCTTTGCAAACCAGTGTTGGGTGAGTTTCACGGATATTTCAGGAGTGTTGTAAGTGGGTTCTCTTCTCACTCATACAGATGCAGGGATGTGAAAGCATGGCTATTAGACCGTATTAGCTTTGATTTTCTAAGCTCCAGAAATGCTGCAGTATTTGTCTCTGTGGTGGTGGCAATGTCTATTAATGTTATCTTTTGTGATTTCATCTTCTCATAATGTCTGAGAGCTCTGCTTTAAACTAGCACTCTGTGATTGTGACTGGTGAGATAAAAATTTCAGTGAGATAGAGAATGCTCACGCTGCTGTGTGTGACAAATTGCAATGACAAGGCTGTGTTGATAGCAGCTTATGATGTGAAATGAAATCACAACCACAATACCATAAAGATGTGTGCTTAGGGCATCTTTACAGAGCTCAAAGTGAAAGAAGATATGGTCAAAGTGTCTAGTAGACACTGTGTTCCTTCCCTGCTCTTTCTTTTTATTGCTAGAGTGGCCAGCACTGTTCAATAAAAATATTTCATGCATTTCAGATTTTTACTTCCTTTTGGCTTTGCCGTGTATCTTGGTCCAGCTTGTGAGTAATGGACAGGATCAGCACCTGAGAATTGACTAAATCTACTATACAAATACACTGTTGGTTTGGAATGTGCAAAGCAGCCATTTGGTTGGACTAATTGGACTGGCCAAACAGCATCTCTGAAGAACAGACAACAGGAAAGGAGAAATAACTGAGCAGTTACAGGGGCCTGCAGGGTTTGACATCAATTCCTTTGGTCATATCACTTACTTATATGGCTGACAAAGTGCTAGTCTACAGCAGAAGCAACTGTGTTTGTGAATCTGTCAGACACTGTGTGCCTAATCATTGACATCTAAAGCCTTTTTTTACTGTTACAGACATTCAAGAGCTTTGTGGGGCTAGCAGGTCTGAGGCAGGACTGGTGGCACACGAGCGTTCTCCTGGAGCAGCGGCTTGAGGTGACTTATAGGCATGTAAAATGGCACGAGAAACTTAAGCTGCTGAATTATTGGGTAGTGACCTTTATGGCAGCTAAAATTTGAGTTTCTCACAGAAAAATATGAAAGTCTTTCAGAATGACAGGAAACAGCCATTACAAAACTGAACAGTATCAGGATTCAGTATTTAAATGGTTTCTTATAGTCTCAAATATTAGGCCTCTAGGGGGAAAAAAGAGCATCTCCAAATGAGGGCACAGGTTTGGGAGTGATGGTGAGATCCTTTCAGTACAGACAGATGTGCATTCAGAGCACAGCTGCAGAGAACCTTGAAATCACTTCAGTTCCCTGGTATGAACCTGCTAAATGAATTACCAGTGACGAGGCGAGTTTGCACCCTTCTGAATACATAATNGGGGGGAAGCTGGAAAACTATTTCCAAATCACTTGCATTCGGGAGGGGTCTTCATAGCAATGGTTTCATTAATTTTAGTAATTATTTATTAATTTTGTCTTTGTTTATTCTCCTTAGAGTAAGTATTCTGGTTAATTAGCATTCAAAGGATAATTGTCAATTATCCCTTCTTTAGCTGATGTAGCTGGCAATGTGCTTGCTGCGCTCCCATTTAAAACCTCTTTTGTTGCTATTGATTTCTGTCCCGTCACACTGATCGAGCATGCTCTGCATATATTCTGAGTGCAAGTATAAATCAGTTAAGAAAATTCTTAAGGCACTTCCTTTGAGAAAATAAAGGAGAGGAGTGAACCGATGTGAACTAGAAGAGGTTTCCCCCTTGTTATTCTCAATACCAAATTACCGTAGGAAAATTAAAACAATGGAAAATGCTCTCCTAATAACGTGGGAAAGGCTCAAACAATAATTACTCCAACCAGCATTTTAGGTTCCGATTCAAGAGCAGACAGTAATTGATCATGGAGCATGCAAATGTTGTTTTCCACCGATAGGTGCCAGCATAAGCTAATTAAGCTGAAGGGTTTAATGGCTAGCTTAAAGCAGGGGTTAGAAAAGCCTTAGCAGCCCCAACACAGCGCGAGCCTTATTGTAGTGATTTTGTAGTGTCTGTCTGCTTGCTTTGTACCTTAGGAATAGAAAGATAATCTTTAAGCAGGTTGTTGTGACAGAGTGGAGAGGAATCCTGTTCTCACTGTCATTGCCTCCTTCAGTGGGAACGCTGGACTCAGGCTGTGTGCAATAGGGCAGTGCACTGAACTGGCCTCTGCGTGTGGTCTCTGCAGCTTCAAAATCCTCCAGCATCTTTAGCCATCAACTCGCCAAAGGGAGCTGATTAGCACTGGACCTCTTCATGTTCGACTTTCCAGGGACACCAAGAGTGAACTGAGTAATCCAGATGCCAATTGTACCTCTCTAATGTGTACTTGCAGGTAGGGCATAACCTTCCTTGTCAGGATTTTGGATGCTAATGGTAAAGTTTTCTTTCCCTTGCCCTTCTCCCTCACTTTGTCCAGTGTAGTTGAATGCACACCCTCCTTGCTTCTGTGCCTAGCTTGTAGATTTTGTAATCAGTCTTCTTTTTTAAAAAGAGACATTCTTTAAAGGTCTTTAGCAGGCAGGATTTGAGGGAAGAAAACCAGCAGAGGGTGATCCACTACAATTCAGTCTCGGCATTGCAGGTTAGCTGGACATAATTTAGATAGAAGGTGGAAAGAAATATTTGTTGTGTAAGGGTAGCATGTTTTCTTTAGTCAGGTATTTAACTGTCATAAAGACATTTCAAACTCGGCCTCATCAAAATGTGGCTAGCCAGCCTCGTGGTGTCTCATGAGCAAAGCTGCAGAGCATTGCTCTGGGTTGTGTTTCTGAATGCAACCCAGCTTCTAACCTGCTCCCTGTTTGGTGCCCTGTTGTAGCTATCTGTAGCCAACTGTGTAATTTAATCTCATTCAACCTTAATGGAATGATGACCTTTCAACAGATTAGAATGGATTTGTTTATGAATCTGCTAGTCCTGTCAAAGCTCTGATCTTACAGACAGTAGTTTTCCTATTATCTGGCCAGTGCTGATGCCTAGCAGTGTATCACAGCAGCTCCAAGAAGGTTTTTGGGGTTTCTAATCTTTTTGTTTGTTTGTAGACTCCACATGGTGCAACCTAGCTGGGTACTTCTCCAGCCACGTTCTCTGCTGTTCTCCTCCAAAGCTTGGACAGTGCCACATGTGAAACATCTTTCCATCTGCCACACGAAATGCCACAGAGAGTTCCCTCTCCTTTTCTTCCCCGCACCCCATTTGTGCTAAGCGAGTGCACCTTTGGTGAGCAGAAGAGCCCCTTGCCCGCAGCAGCAGCACTTCCCATCCCAGCAGTGTTACTTGGGTGTCCCCTTACAGCCACTGCAACAAATTCAGAGAGCATCATTACTACTTTTGCTGCTCCCTGACGGAACCCTTCATCCATCGTACAGACTGCCTTTGTTTTCTCAAGGGCATCAGGGTGGGGATTTTGGGCTTATGTTTAATTCTTTTATGGAACAATGACTTGGACCCATGACATGAGGTTTTCCTAAGGATGAAAAGTAATGCACTTCTCAGGTTTACAAGGGATAATGGAATTATTTGCAGTAGTTTTTTTCAGTGTTGTCTGTGAATTCGGTATCACATCAGTAGCAGGCTTACACCTGAATGTGAGCATACAGAAAAGCCAGTTCCGAGAAGTATGAAGATCAAGCAGCATGCTCAAGAACTTCCTGTTGGTGGCAGCAATAACCTAGATTTGTTAGGAGCTGCAAGGATGCACAGCTGACTGCAGGCTGCAGTGACTGCATGGAATAATGAGCTGCTCGTGCATTGGAATGCTCTGCCTTGACTCTGTCTCTCAATAGCTGTTTAATTCAGGCTGAGCATCACGCACCGGCTGTAACGTACAGCTCATCTTTGCATAAGCTTGTGAATCTGTACTGGAGCACAGTGGTAGGCCAGGGATGCTTGAATTTCCAGAGAAATCATCCTGCTTCAGATGTAGGGGCTTGGGGGTGGGTATCAGTTGGTTGGTTGGTTTGTTTTTAATATTGGTTGATTTGGTTTTTTTGGTAGTTTTTATTGTTTTTTCTTTTCCCTAATTATTTTCTTGTAAGAGGAAGCAGATGTTTTGTATCCTTGGGGGTGCAATAACAGCCCTTTTGTGTGCCCAGGGTTAGCACATTTTTTATACTGGTTATCCAGCTATTCTTCCAGGAGCAAAAGTGATTGGAATAATTCCTTGACATGTCTTTCATGGTGCGGATAGACCATAGTGGTGTGCGCTGTACGGTAGCACCCAGGGAAATGCATGGGGACACCGATTTGAACTCGGATTTGGGTTGCTGACAGTAATTGATCACTGAGGCCAGTTGAGGCTGAATATACACTAAACAGTTATTTGAAGCTGAAACAAGATGGTTCTTTTAATGTTACAACTTCCTTAGACTTCAGGATGCGAATTAAGCTGAATCAGAATTTCTCCACATGAAATATTTAAATAAAAAATAAACAAAGAAGGGCAATTGTGCCTCCTCAGACAGCCATACTGCTTCTGAATATGTTTAAAATTGGGTATGTTCTGGAGGATCTTCCAAAACCTGAATTTCTGTTTCAGCTAAGAGAAAACAGAACCTTATTTTACCAGCCAAGGTGGCTTTTTCTGCATTTCTGACACAAATATTTTTGCTCACAGGTTATACTCTGATAGCAAGCTTTATGTCAACACTGAGGGCTATATCAGCAGAAACATAACTGCCAACTTGCACAGTAAAAGCCACTAAATGTAATTTGTGTATGTGGAGCTGCTCTGCTCTTTCTCTTTGTTTTCATCTCCTTCTCTTACTGCTGCAGCCCTTTGGTACTGTTTTTCTTGGCCGGTGGCTCTGGTGGTTTTCAGATAATACACTAGATTTCTCATGTTAGCTCATGCTGAGAGAAGGGACCCAGAAGGTTCCTTCTTGCTACAGATTGTGCAACTGTTACCTTTTAAAAGGAGTGCTGTTTTCTCTCAACCAACACAAGCAGTGGTTGTCTTGTTCCATTATTGCATTGAAATATTTAAAGAAGTCTTCAGAAATGTAGAGTATTGTAGATATTTGTCTATAGGAGCAGCTGAGGGACCCAGGGCTGTTTAGTCTGTTGAAGAAGAGGCTGAGGGGAGACCTCATTGCTCTCTACAACTCTTTGAAAGGATGCTGCAGCGAGCTGGGGGTTGGTCTCTTCTTTTTATTGGGTGGTAACACAAGAGGAAATGGCCTGAAATTGTGCCAGAGGAGGGCTAGGTTGAATATTCGGAAAAAATTCTTTGCTGCAAGAGTGGTCAGGGATTGGAACAAGCTGCCTATGGAGGTAGTGGAGTCCCCATACCTGGAGGTGTTCAAGAATTGTGTGGGCATGGCACTTGGGGATGTGATTTAGTGGCCCTGGTGGCGTTGGGTTGATGCTTGGCCTGGGTGATCTTAGAGGGTTTTTCCAACTCAAATGATTCCCTGATTCTGTATCATGATACTGTAGTACAGTGTTACACTGTAGTGCAGCACCAGTTTCTGATGTTGCCTTGCTTAGTCCTTTGGCAGGCATCTTTTGAGGACACATGGTCCTGTGCTTCCAGTCTGAACTAGGCAGTGCAGAGAGAGATGCCCAAGTTGGAAGTGCATTGGTACATCAGAGACTCCCAAAGCGTGTCTGTCAGGTTATCTGAGGTACAGGTCAGCACCTGGCAAAGGGCAAAATCAGTCCAGCCGGAAAGGACAGACAGAAAGCAGCAGTCCCCAACATGCTGGCAAACTGTCGTAGCTATTTGCATTCAACCATCTGTGCCCAAAGGGAAGGCAGTCTGTCCAGAAGACCTCTGTCTGCTAGAGAAAATCTAGATAAGGCTGGAACACCTGGGTTCTCCTGGAGTGCTGGATGCCAGAGGCATCGTCACAGCTATTTCTTCCTGGGTAGTAATCTGAGGTATTTCCTTCACTGCCGTGTCACTGGGAAAGCTGTAGCCATTACTGTCAGGCACAACTGTATGTGCAGGTGTAACTTTAGCTCAGTACTTATGGTCCTCTCACTTCTAGAAGAAACTGTTCCATTTCTTGTCCTTCCAACTCTGAGAACAAGCAGATCCATCTCCCTCTGCTGGTTTATTTCCAGCACTGTCGCAGATTGCACCAGGTCAGGACAGAGAGGATGCTCTACTTCACCAGATAATGTGGGATTGTGCTTGCCTGGCTGCAGTATTTGTTCTCTTATTTGTTCCCCCTCTACTACCCCCCATCCCAGATTTAAAGTATTAGTACTTCATAGGCGAAAGTTGTTTTGTGTCCAGGGCCCCAATACAATGGGAGTAAGAACTTAAATCGATTTGGTTTACCTGAAGTCACTTTTCCAAGCTTGCGAATGTTCTCTTATCTCCAGATGTGGATGCCTGTATTGCCTTGTCCTTATTTTTCTTTTTTAAGTATGAATTTGTGTCTGGGTGAGGAACTTTTCCTTACTGTGTCATTAAACCATATCATGTTCTGGGCTGAAGATAGGCTACTTATGGAATTACTGCTCACTTGTCAGTTGCTTTTGTGGTACTGCACTTGGAAAATTTTCATCTTTGTTAAGGGAGTCTTCCAGTGTTGTGCAGAAATGAGTGATTAAATGATCTCCTCTCAGTCTTTAGTTACTGATTTTAGCCCTTGATGCCTATTTTTAAGCATGAACATTTAGCATATTCGGCTGTGATGAGAAAGGCAAATAAAAAGTACGTGAGGCTGATTTTCTGTGGTGTCTCTATTCCCAGTCCATGCTGTTAGCCAATAAATAAAGCTATTTTTGTCATTTTGGATACCTTTTTGATGTGTATACTGAATTGTGACAAAATTTTTTGCTTTGCTATGAACATCAATTCAGACGAGACAGAGCAGGGTAGGCAGGGATTTGTGGGGTTAAAAGCGCTTGTCAGGCGGGGAAGCAACTCAAATGCAGTCGCTCATCTCAGATCACTAAGGCGGGTTTCAGAGGCTAGGGGAGTTTGCCTTTCTGAACAGCCCTTAGCTGAAAAGTCTTCCAGGCAAAGACTTCTTCACTATATGCCCAGCAGTTTTTGTGTCAGAGGAATCCTAGCCAGTCTGTGCTAAGCTGAATTGCTGCATGGTGTGCCGAGGCAGCAGGCTCAGATCATGATGCCATCTAGATTATTTAGCTTGCTTATTTCTCTGCCATGTCTGCTTAACTATGTAAAGCTTGGCAGAAAAGTACATACTGTCAGGCTGGAGCAGTGTATTTTATGACCCTCAGAGAAACTGCAGGTGCTCAATCTCATCTGTTTTTTATGTTCTGCTTTGAACTGCCTCCATCACCTGAGGCTACTCTTTCTAGACCAGAGCTGCTTGTGTTGAGTGCCGTGGTGCATCGCATAGCTATGTTCTCCAGACTGGCTGATCTGAGGTTGCACACGTGGGTGACATTCAAGGTCCTCACTGAGATTTAGCTGAAATAAAGTCTCTGGATACATAAAAAGCATGGCTGGCTAAAGGAAAGTTGACATTTTCTGGCAAGTGAATGGTGCTAAGCAAAGTGGGAAGGAGATGCAAGTGGTTGTTTTGTGTTTTTAAGCTGGGGTTTGGCCTAATTTAAATTCTGAGAGTACTGAATGTGCCATAATATATTATGAAAGAATTCTTCAGAACTCACTGACACTTAATGTTACAGAATTTAAGCTGTTACCTCTTCAGTGTCAGACCTTTGCACTGATTTGGTTTTGTTCTTCAGCTTACAAAGCACTTTCTTAATTAGATTAGCCTGCCACGGGCTGTCGGCAGTTTTAAATGTTAGTGACAATGAGAACAAATACAATTAATTAATCCATAGATAAAAAAGGAAGGGATAAATGATCTGGTTATCCTGGCAGGAAAAACTCTTCTGTAACCACACTGTCAACTGCAACTTGTTGCAGTCCGTTTTGCATCCGTAGTTTACACAAACATGTCTGCTGGGAAATTCCCTGTGGCATAGACTTTGGAATTCACTCTTCTGTATAAAATTGCAATCCGATTGCTCATTTTTCACTTACAAGGGGTACAAATTTTCCAATTCAGAAATGTGAAACTGACCTCAGGAGAACCTTATGTCCTTATTACAAACATTTAAAGCTGGCATTAATATTTATTTCCATAATGTTGCTTCAAAGTGTGGTCTGATGTTTTAATTTTGCATGACATTTGAGAAGCAGCAGAGTCTGAGTGATTTTCTATAAATATGCTAACTTTATACTATTAAAGACTTTATACTTTGGTGGAAGTTAATAGCACTGTTACCATGGAACACTTATTCCTTTAATTTCATGTAAATTTAAATTTTATGATGTTTGCTTCTCCAAGATTATATAATCCCTTTTTATTGAGAAGAATCACAATTATGCAAATGATGCTATCCAAGGAGACAAGCAGCAATTAAATGCAAAATGCAGGCTCAGGCTGTAGCTATAAGAGTTTACTCTCAATGAACATAACAGGGCCTCCTTTAAAATAAGCCTTTATTTAAAAAAATCAATTTGGCATAGTTTCTAAAGGAAAGCAATTAATTCAGACAGACGTTTCCAGTCTTAGGAGTATCTTCAACCCTGTCTTTGGGTTTTTTTTATTTGACTTCAAATGCATAATTTCTGTGCATGGAAAGTGGAAAAAGGAAAACTTCAGCATCAGCATGGACCCTGCTGTCTTCGCTTCTAAGAAAGCCTGTAAAAGATTTTCTTTTGTGGTGTGCTATTACTGGAGCAAAATACTCACCTGTAAGCAGGGAGTTCACCAATCTCCTCTCTGGCCAGGTGAAACAATGCTCAAAGGAACATTGCGGACGCTGTTCACTGCCCACAGAAGGCAGCACTTGTTTGGACCCAACCCTGGCCACACCTTTCACTTACACTTCAGATGATGTCACCATCTCCTGCATGCTTTGGAACAGACTTTAAAATGCTCACAGGTGTCTTGAGAACACACTTAAGAGCTGACTCTCCTTGGGCATCTTCCCTGTGCTTGATAGGAGAGTTATGCTGCCCCAGGTATGGGCAGCCTTACATCTAGCTGTAGGCAGCGTATGGGCTCTGTGCATTGGAATGAGTTGTGGTTTCCTGCTTTCTTGTGTTGTGAGCTAAGCAGTGTGGGATGGTGAGGAAATAGCAGCTGGTTTGCCAGGCAAAAAGGTTTGTTCTTCAGAAACTGTGATACCAGGAGCTGTTAAGGAGCCTTGGCGGAGACCTCAGAAGGTGTTGTGGAGGGGTAATTAATTGATGTGAGATATGATTTTCAAAGATTAATATTGTTTATTAATGTTCTATATTCAGAGCTCTCGCTACCCTGACCATTACTTTTAATCCTAATTGGTTCCTTGGACAGTCATGGAAATTTATATGGATAATAACACAGGGTCTAGAGATAACTAGTAATAATATATCATTAATTGAACTCAGTTGAACTGAAAGAGAAGGTTCCCATGGTTAGTGCACCATTTACAGTCAATACACTGCTTGTCCCCTAGATGAACTCAGGGAACTCCTTCCTGCTCATGGCAGAAAGCAATGGTGAGTTACAAGAGGCTTGAAGTATTTACGCACAAAATATCTCCCGGCTGGCAGGGCTGGCTACAGCTTCAGACAGTGCCCAAACACTTTCAGGGAATTCTGTCACTGTCTTGTCAGCCACTAAGACTTCTGATTCTTCCCAGGCTGCTGGAGAAAGGAGGCAGACATCTCTGACCTGGTCCTGGCTCCCTGGATGATCTGTGTATCTCCAGGATTTCCCATCTTTGCAGGAGCCTTTCAGGTGCAGGCAGGATGTCTTGCGATGTGCAGTCTCAGCACAGTGTCACGCTGGCTGTGCAGGCCAATCGTGTGGAGGCATTTAGAGCCTGTGCCTGGCAAACTTGAAGGAGGCAGTTTCCAGGCAGTTCAGGATGCACTAAGGCAGTAGCGAGCACAGATACAAGGGCAGAGCACAGATACAAGGGCAGAGCAGGTTGTGTCACCTGCTCATCTCCTTTTATCAATACAGCCCAAGACTAATGAGCCTTTGGACACAGAATAGCCAATCAGGATGGCAGTTAGCCAAACCTGACCACATTAGGTGAAGCCATAGGCTTGCTTTACCCTTTTTAGGGCAGAACACAGCCTTGCACAAGGCAGGCACAAGCTGAGCCTGTGTACCTTGTTTACCACAAGATTCAAGCAAGTCTGGGCAGGCCACAGTCCTCAGACTCAGTGGCTCCAGGTTCTTTGTCCTCTTTCCTGTGGTTGCTTCTCCGCTTCTGCTCTCCTTCTTTCCCCACAACAGAAGGAGGGAGAGCAGAATACCATGTCTGGGCAAATCAGGACATGTATAAGCCTATTTTGGCCTGCTTAGGCCTACCATGACAGAAGGGAACACAGGAGTTGAAGGTGGAATTTGAGCCAGTATGAGAGCAAGTGAAGTGCATCACAAATCAGTGTAGCACAGCTACAAGAGACGTTGTCATGTGTGAGCTACCAATGTCCTCTCTGCAACTGTGTACTAGAGAAAACTCATGATATCAAACATTTTCCCTTGCCTCTTTACAGGTAATAAGTAGATGTGAATAAAATCTGGAAGTAGGGCTACATCCTCCCTGGAGGAAAACAGATGTACTTTTCCTCCTTCACTTTCTCTTCCAGTTAATCAGCTGAGGGAGCAGCCTGGGCAGGGATCCATCCGACTTTAAGGAGGGCCATTGCTTCCAGCAGTTTTTACAGTTGTGCAAAAGCTCAGTTGTGCACAGGTTCAGTTGTGCACAGGCTGACGTCTGCCAAAAGCCTAAAGAGTGTCAGTAGATTCTGTATGCTTTAAATCACAAGAGCTGTCAGAAAGCTTCATGGCTGCAGATAATTGTGACTAGGGCATTTGGGAAATTTATTTTTTCCATTAGTGGCTTTCCCTCAATGAAGGTGAAAGATTAAATAAAAAGCTTCTCCCACCTGAAAAAAAAAAAAAACAACAAAACAACAAAAAACAAACACCAAACCCACAGAAAATAGGTTTCCAATTTTGTCTGGTAACTGAAATAGAGACCTCCATTTATGAGTTTTATCTGCACTTCTCCAAGCACTTTGTAAATGTGTTAAAAAGTGGGTATGGTAAACATTGTGCTATCATATTTGGTAGGTAGATCAACACTAAATACTCAGTGAACTCTGCATTGAATCCCTGCCTGTACATGGCTTTTATCCATAACAGCAGTTATACAGGTATGAGGTTTTGTACTGAACAATTGCCTGTCCTCAATGTATTGAACAGACAGTATCAGCCTAAAATAACAGAGTTCTTTTTCTCCCACTTATACCAGTTTCTGGGGTTTTTAAAATGCTTTGGGATAACACCCATGTGCAAAAGGTTTCTTATTCTTTTAGAGATTAATGCCAGGCAAGTGCTAATAATGCAGGTGATAAGTTTTCCTGATACATGATGCTGTGGTGAAGGTGCCCCTGTGAGGAAGATAGAGATAAATTTCAGAAAGGTTTTGATACTAGAACTGTGTAATGAACTGTTCAAGAGCAGGGCAGCAGTGCCATTTCAATGCACTGAATGTACAGTAAAGCCGTGCAAAGGTGGTGCCCTCTAAGCATTGGTTACATCTGCATTCCTCCTCTGCACTCCCAAGCACTTTGCCCCGGAATTGCCAGTACCTCACAGCTGGCATGAGAAGCACTGCAGCTTAGACAGGCTCCTTAGGTGAGCTGACTGCATTTCAACCAGTGGCTATTACAGACAAGAAGTGGCCTTGACCTTATCTCTTTAAAGTAACTGTGGAGGTCACATGTGATAGCATATAGAAAGGTCAAGGTGGCATTACATGGGCTGCCCACATCCACCTAAGAGGGGTTTGGAACCGGCTCTCTCAAAACCAGATTTATCTTGTGTATGTGTGAACTAAGTAAACCGTAAGCCAAACTGCTTGAAAATATGAGTTGCAACAGGCCGAAGCTTAATCTGTTTATGCTTTGTTAACAGAAGAAGAAAAACCTGGGCAGAAAGTGCGTGTTGTTGGTGATCACTCTGAAATGCCAGTGAGAAAATCAGCTATCGGGGCATGGTGTAGGCCAAGGGAACAAAAACGCCTCCTCCTCTTACTGTGTTCACTTGAAGGATGGTATTTCAGCTTCTTCTTTACTTGGGACTGAATACAGAGGACCAGAACCACCAGTAATTAAATAATAAACTTTGGAGAAATTGATATAATGTACAATGCAAGCATTTGTTTACAGCATCTGTAGGAGATTCTTATACCAAAACCTTTCTGAAGATCTTAGTTTAGAAACAGTGAAGTTCCCTTGGGTAATGAAGTGAAATAGACTATGTTCATATGACACAGACATTAATGAACAGAGCAGAAGTGAGATACCAAACGCACAGACATCCCTTAGGAACAGTTAAAGCAGACAATCCGCTGAATTAACACAGCAGTATTTTGTGTTTGTGCAACATAAGAAGAGAAGGGGGTTGGTGGGAGAAATGGAGAGACTGTTCCAGAATACTGGTGAATTTGTTTCAAATCACCTGCAGATGACATTTGTGAGCTAAGGCTAGATCCCCATCCTCTGAATTCTCAACTAATCTTTCTTGAAGTACACATTTTGAGGGTGCTTTGGTTTGTTTGGTTGTTCGTTTTTTTTCAAACCATGAATGGCAAGTTCTAACCCCAGAAAACTTAGCAGGAGTTCAGGTATATTTCTATATGAGAGCATTCTTGAAATTTACTATGACAAACGTTTCAAAGAATGAGTCTGATAAATAGATAGTTAAAAAATAACACTCCCCCCACCCCCTTCTCTCTCCCCACCATGCTGGAAATGTTCTTGTTCTAAAAAAGCATGGTGAGGTACCAAGCATTCACCATTCCCCTTCTCCAGCTTGTCCAACTCTCTTGGTACCACTGTGAGAGGAGACTAGATTTGTGTGGGTCCAGCCCCAGCTGCTCAAGATTTGAGAAATCTCTCCTGAAAGTTGTCAGGCTGGGATTTCTTTCTCAGTTCCAGCGGTCTTAGGTGCTTACCCTTGTTTATGAAACACTCCTAATACGTTCAGCCAGGCAAAACCAAGTCCATGCTGCAGGCAACTGTGCAGAAGAGTACTCTGGAAAGCTTAAGCAAGAAGCTTGAACTTAGAAATACATGGTAGATACAAAGCTGTATCAAGCTAGGAGGTAGGAAAGCCAAAGATGAAAATAAACCCTGAGGGTAACCTGAATATATTTCAAAAGTAAAAATAAAAAATAAATTTAAAAAGTAAAAGCTATCTTGTATAAATAGAAAGTAAAATTTTAACTCATATATATATATATAAATATATGAGTTTTATATATGAGTTATATATATATGAATGACAATGTTATTTTGAATTTCTTTAATTTATAAATTCTTCCAGAGATATTTAGGGGCAAATTGTATAATCTCTGATTTTTATATCAGTGTCTAAAAGAGGAAACAGAAACTTCTAAATCCAATGCATCCCAGTCTTTTTGGTGGTCCTGCAGAATTGCAGTGTGTACTGCATCACTTGGAGGTGACTGGCTGAGTTTCCAGTCCTTTTTCTCTTGGGAAGTCAAGCCTTTTCCAGCTTCCTAATAATTAAGAAGAAAGAGATCAGACTCCTGCTGTGAAGGTATGGCATATCAGAAGGATTTGTGTAATGCTGGAACAGAATGGCTTCATAAGCCTTGGAAAGAGAGGTATAGAATCAAATTAGTGCTTTGTTCCTGCATCAGATCAGGTTCTCTAGCTACTGATGGCACTCTGGTGTGGCTGTCGTGTTGTAGCTCTGAGCTGGAGCTTTTGGATGAGAATGTGCATGTTTGTACACTCTTGGGCAACAGCTGCTTTATCTCAACTCTATTTTATTTGAAAAGGTAAATATGTTTTTACATCTTTAAGCTTCTCAGTTTTTAAAGTCAGTTCTCTGTGATCTTCAGTCTTCCTTAAAAATATATAAACTAATTATTCTTAACTCAGTAGTGGAATACTTGACTTGAGGTGTGTCCCTCCTATCTTTAAAAGAAGATAAAAGGGCTCTCTGAATAGTGGAGCAACACTGGTAATAATGATAACTCAAAAAATTACATCCTATGGGCTAATCCTGTGCTGAGCCTGGGAAGAACATACAGACACAGGTATGTGCCTGAGTGCTCCAAAGAGGATCTCGCTGTAGTACTAAATACCTTGTGGTAGGTCCAAAATATGCAGGTGGTGGTGGGTTATAAATAGAGCCAGAAAGATGTGCAGCAAAGGCTCCGTTGCAATGCCAATTTGTACTGCTGTCTGTGGTAATTACAGTTCACAGTTTGGACCAGAGTAAAAAAAATGTGTTTTGAAAGGAAGCAATAAGAAATCCCAGAAGTATGAATCAGGAGAATATAATGAGGTGAAGTATTCTATTTGTATTTGTATTGAATTCCTGCTGTGAAAGGAATTGCTACACATTTACTGCATCGTGTAGAACTCGGTGTTCAGGTGCTTGGGACGGGGTCTTGGGTCTGATCAGTTGCTGCAGCGTTAGTTACCTTTGGCTACAGATGTTGGCTGTGATGCGCCAAGGAGCGTGACTCATGGCGCTCGGAGCCGCAGAAATAACTGGGGCCACAGTCACTTAGGGAGCATGGCAGCATCTCCAAACTGGTTTGCAATGTTTCCACATGATCTGCATCCTCCTCTCTGGAATGATCTTTTCTCTGTGCCACAGCACTCAGTGTAAGCTCTTTGGAAAAGAAAGGACTGTTTCTGTGGATCAGTTTTCACTCTTGAAGCTGCATGTCTGGGAAGCCCTATCACCATCTAGCCCAGTCAGATGGACTTGCAATTCTCTCTGAAGTAGCACATGTTTAAAAGTAAATTAATTAAACTAAAACTAAGAGAAACGTTTCCCTTTCTCTGGAATGAGCGCAAAAGAAGAGGCCAGAAAGTCACGTCGAGAACAACAACAAATAGATGAGACAATCAGAGTGAAAATGAATGAGTTCTAGGAATTTATTACCTCTTCCTGGCAGCAGGCTTTGGAGCCTAATATTTAAAACAGCACCTCTGCAGGAACTCATTTAGAAACAACAATAAGAAATGAATAATCCTGACTGTTAAAGCAACAGATAAGATATCTTGGGTAACACAGACGGACAGGCACGTTCAAAGCTTGTGACTGACATTTTGGTTTTCAGAGCTGTGTGTGCTGTGTGAGACATACACAGAACTATCAAACAAAAAATTCAAGGTAGCCCTTAAGGCAGGAAAAATGCATCTGTTTGGAGAGGATGGAAATGATACATGTGAAGAGATTTCTGCTCTGATCTGCCTAAGGTCTACCTTTCCTAATTAAAATACTGCCTTCATTTCCCCCTCCTCAGAAGTAGAGGCAGGTGCTCTCTTTATCCTCTCTAGATTTATGTGGAGGCAAGATAGCAAAATGTAAGCATTTCTGAATGGCTTCCATTCTCTCTAAGCCATTGCTACATTTTCTCCTGCTAATAAGTCATTTGAGACTTGCAAAGGAAGCTGGGAGAAAGTTAGATTCTCTTTTCTCTTTTGAATATTAGCAATGAATTCCACAGTACTCAAACAAGGGGGATGCTTTTGTGGCTCTTGTTAGTTTTGGTTGGTTTTCTTGTTGTGTTTTGGGTTGTTTTTTCGATCATCAGTATCAAACCCTCCGCACTTGCATTGTTTGGGTTGGGCTTTTTAGGATATTTTCTTCTTTTCTGCTCATAAAATATTTTCCAAAGTTTGTGAAAACCAAAGCATTTTGGTTTTGTTTGTTTCATTAAGTCACTGTGACTTAACCTTTGGTAATTGGGGCTTTTCTTCATACTGCTCCCATTTTTTTTCATTTTAGTGAATTTAGTTTCCCGACCCTCCCTGTTCCAGAACAATATTTTACCATATTTTGCGGTGGTGTTAATTTGGTCTCTATTTGTACTTCAGACACCTCTTTGAGTTGTCTGTATCTTAGAACAGTATTTTACGTTCCCTCAGCTGCATCTCACAGTTATTCTTTGAGTTATGGAGGTGGAACCTTATCCTTTTCCATTATTTACCGGTAGCTGAGTTTTATTTGTCATCCCTTAGGAGAGTATCTTGAAATGGTTTCTTGCTCCCTTGTGTTCATTGAATGATTTGTGGCAATTGTCTCTTGCATTTAGAGGTGCAGAATGTTAAGATATTTAAATTATTTCAAAGGGAGATGAAATAATTTTCTTGTAGTATGAAGACGTGTGGTGTACATGAAGGTGCCATATGAAAGGCTGCACTAGCACTCATTTGGGGTGCTCACTAGGGCCAGCTCACAGGTTTTGCTGTTTGTAAGGCTCCAATCTCATACACCTGCTACTGTACCTTTTGTGCTGTTCCACATCATTGTGCATGCTTTATGGCAGCAGTCTGAGCACAAGGTTGTGTGCAGGAAAGCCTGGGCTCCTGCCACCTGCCCTAGATGTAGCTCGGAGTGGTTCGGGTACAAGTGCAGGTGCAGAGCACGCAGTTTCCGAAGGAAGGAGCAGCCTCCTGGGTAACAGGCACTCCAGAACATCGTAAGGTGCAGCAGGAATTTGGTACCCAAATCTGCAGTCCCAGCTCAGCATGGTAACCACGTTACATGCAGTGCCATCTTGTTCAGTCAGCTGAGCCTGGAAAGATCCAGAGGTTGTTGGGGGTCAAATAAAAGGTGTGACCAAAATTGTGATCTGAAAAACAAGTTGTTGCTTGTGGATACAACATCTGCCTCTCTCTTGTGTCTGTTTTGGCCTTGAATGCTAAAGATATAAAGAATGCTAAAATCTAAAGATACTCACCACTTCTAAAAATTATGAATGTTTTTGTCCTTTGAGGACTTGAGAACTGAGTTTCTTTAGCAAGGGCTTTAAGAGCACTGAGATTTTTGAGCTGCTACTCAGCAGCTGTGGTTAGGTTTACTTGCATCCATTTATTTCAACTTGATTTTGTTTTGAACCCTAACAAAAGAGCTGGCAGTTCAGATAGGAGTTGGTAGCTGTCAGCTTTGTATGCTCTTGAGTGCACTCCTCCTGGAGCAAACAGCAGTTAAACAAGCAGAGTTGCTTTGTCCACTGCTAAGTCAGACGTGTTTAGAAGTTCTGGTAAGCCAGATCTCCTGAAATTCTGCAAGCTGAATTGAATGTGGGTGACTTAGTGCTGGTTTTGCTCAGTGTCCTGTGATCATGCAAATCATCCTCCAGCAAGCTCTTTTCTACTCTCAGAAAGGGAGGGGTTTGTGTTTGACTACCCAATTTTAGCAGAAAGTTTTAGGCGGACCATTGCTCATCTCTCCAGCTTTTCAATCATTATAGTGGAAGCGGGAGGAGTATGTGATTCTATTGACTGACATATATAGGAGGAATTAATTCATTAAACGTGGAGGAGAAAGAGACAGGCTAATGATGGAGAAAAAGTAAAAGCTCCATAAATTATTTAGAAAGTCCTGGAAATAGAAGCATCTAGGGTTTTGGAGTTTTTTTCATCTCTTTCTGAACCTTTCTCTCCCTCTCTTTCTGTTCTTCTGTCATTTCCCTTTCTCTCTTCCCCCTTTCCTGCAAAGCTTTTGACTAAGCTGTTGGTTAAGTCATTAGGTAAGGGACACCCTATGGATGTGATCTATCTGGACTTGTGCAAGGCCTTTGACACAGTCCCCCACAACATCCTGCTCACCAAGCCGGAGAGATGTGGATTTGCTGGGTGGACTGTTCAGTGGGTAAGGAATTGGGTGGGGCTGGATGGTCGCATCCAGAGGCTCCAAGTCTGGATGGAGAGCAGTGACAAGTGGTGTCCCTAAGGGGTCCGTGCTGGGACCTGTGCTGTTTAGTATTTTTATCAATGACATAGGCAGTGAGACCGAGGGCACCATCAGCAGCTTTGCAGATGACACCAAACTGTGCGGTAATGTCAACACACCAGGGGGGTAGGAGGTCATCCAGAGGGATCTGGACAGGCTGGAGAGGTGGGCCCAGGTGACCCTCATGAAGAACAAGTGCAGAGTCCTGCACCTGGGATGGAACAATCCTCACTGTCAGTACAGGCTGGGGAATGAGTGTTAGAAAGCAGCCCTGCGGAAAGGGACTTGGGGGTGATGGTGATGAGAAGCTGGACATGAGCAGGCTGTGAGCACTTGCAGCATAGAAGGCAAATCATATCCTGTGCTGCATCCAAAGAAGTGTGGCCAGCAGAGCCAGAGACGTGATTCTGCCACGTTGCTCTGCTCTGGTGAGACCTCACCTGGAGTACTGTGTCCAGATATGGAGCCCTCATTATAGGGAGGACATGGAGCTGATGGAGCAGGTCCAGAGGAAGGCCACAAAAATGCTCAGAGGGTTGGAGCAGCTCTGCTGTGAGGAAAGGCTGAGGGAGCTGGGGGTGGTCAGCCTGGAGAGGAGGAGGCTCTGCGGGGGACCTAGCAGCAGCCTGCCAGTACCTGAAGGTGTCCTACAGGAAGAGAGAAGCTGTTTACAAAGGCCTGCAGTGACAGGATGAGGGGCAATGGGTTCAAGCTTGAGAAGAGCAGATTAAGATTGGACGTTAGGAACAAGTTCTTTACTATGAGGGTGGTGGAGCACTGAAACAGGTGCCCAGGGAGTAGTCTGAAGCCCCTTCCCTGGAAACATTCAAGGTGAGGCTTGCTGAGGCCCTGGGTGCCCTGGGCTGGTGGGGATGTCCCTGCTGGCTGCAGGGAGCCAGACTGGATGACCTTTGGAGGTCCCTTCCAGCCCAGCCCAGTCTGTGATTCTATGATGTAATCTATTTGCTTTGCAGTTTGTCTTCTCCATGCCTGTTTTCCTTACAGAGTGTTTGGAAGTGGTGAGCTCTGCATTCCCTTTCTGTGGACTGCCTGAAGAGTACCTGTGCTCTCCTTGAGACTTTTGTGCCAGACGTCCACAGTGAACAGCAGAAGTCTGTCTCTGACAGGAATACATGGACTGACCTTCAATTAAGCTGCAGGTTAAGACAATACTGGAAAATCAATAGCTCATTTTCTGTCTTTTGTGCTGAGGTTCTGATGTTTGCTGAGATACAGGATGACAATGCTGCAGGCAGGAGCCTGTGCGGAGCATCCATTGGCGGTGCCGCGGGCTCAAGAGCCAGCGGTGCCCTAATCTTTTCAAAGCCCCCAAACACCAGGATGTCAATAGGTATCAACTCCGGCTTTGTACCACAGCTCGTCTGAATTTTCATCAGGTGGCACTTCCTGTTCTCCAGTCTGCTGGCCCAGGGTTCCCAGGAGGGGCTGTGAGTAACCAAAACTCAGTTAATCGAAGGGTACAGTTACTCTGAGAAGAAGCTGCAGCATGAAGGATTAAACTCTTTGTACCTCTTTTTTTAGGTTCAAGACCTAACTTACAGGTTCTTGTGCCTGCAGATTTGGTTTTCCTTTTATTAATTTTTTTGTTGCTGTTGTTGGTTGTGTGGGAAGGGCAATTTCTATTTACCTGGGCGATATTACTGAACCCTGGTGATGGCTTTCTCGTCTCAGCTCTTTCAGCATCTACATGAACTCCCAGAAAGGAGAGGGGACATCGAACTCCACTTTTTGGCACATACTTGTCTAGCAAGGTAACAGCTACCTCTAACGCTTGCCTTATTGTACACACAACAGCAATGGACTAATTAACCTGTGAGACCAGAGTCAACGGTTCAAGGCAGGAGCTTTCTTACAATGGCAAAAGATTAGCAATCATCCTTCTGGCTGGTAGTGATTTTGTATGCAGTAGGAGTAAATCTGTCCCGATGGACTTCTTTTCTTTTTCATTTTGACAATTTTTCAAATAACAAAACCTCACTTTTAATCCAAATACAATTTTTTTTTCCCAGAGCAAAAATATGGAACTATTTACGAGAAAACCAACTTAAATATTATGATCATCTCTTTAAAATGCTTGTAGCGGTGAAAAGGCAAAGACATGACCCCAGTGTGAACACATTCAGTTCTGGAGCTTCTCCCCTGTGCCATGTCAGGAGAGCTCACCAGGGGAAAGAAGCAGTGGGGGAGTTCCAAGGAAGAAAAAGATGCAAATTGAAAGGACAGAGCAGGAGAGGAGAAAGGCTAATTATCTGTCTCACTCCAACTCCCTTTCCCTTGCAATGACAAACCATTCAACCTGAGCTGTGGGTGGAAGTTACCATTAGTAATACACTGAATTTGTCACAGATGCATTTGTCTGGACAAACAAATAGCCTAAGCAAGTCAAATTTCAATCATAACAATGAAGTATCTGCAAAGTGGCCAACTGAAAATTGCTCCTGGTCCTAAATGTATTTGAACTTTGACTAAAAAGGTATTTTTGTCACTTGTTGAACCTTCACAAACTGATAACTCTTAACGAACTGTGTACAAAGACAAAGACCAGCTGTAAAACTGGAACTTGGGCAAACAGTTTGTGTTCTGCCCTGTTGTGTTGGAAACAGTCTCTAGCTTTGCCCTGATGTCTGTGTTAGGTCTGCAAATGAAACATTTCTTAGTTTTGGTGGTGGTATTAACTAGCTCTGACTGGCAGCCTCCAGTCTGTGACTAAAGATCTGGTAATTGCAACATGAAACCCCGAAGCACAGGAGTGTAAAGGGCAGAAAACTTATAATGTCCCTTACAAGCTCCTGGAGGGCAGGTTCCCAGGAGACTGCCTGCCTGTTAGGTAGCAGTGCAGAGGGAAGTGGAAGGTTGTGTGTGAAGGGAGTGAAATGTTGCTATGTTCGTGCAGATGAATAAGAAATCTTCCCCTCATTCTCTGTTCTGTGCTGGCTCCCAGAGCACCTTTTATTTTCTCTCACATTTCTGCAGGTTGGCATCTCTCCTTTCTTCAGGTCTATTTTTCGTGAGCCCTGCGCATCGCATTTTCAAAGAATCCAACAGGATACAATTCTCCCCGGGCGAGGTTTCTGCCTACTCAATAATCCCCTGCTCACGCTGCTTTCTGTGGCACTTGCTGTGTCTGAGTGCAGCAGCAGCACAGGAGTGCTGCAGGCATTCTTCTAACGAGCTGTCCAGGTTGCTTTCAGGTTCTCTATGTACCTCCTTGATTCAGCAGAAGGCAAATACTGGAATCTCCCTGCTGCTTCTTTCCATGCAGATTTTGAAGAGAGAAGAGCCCAGTTACCTGCACGTCTTCAGCAGCAAGAGTAATAGCAATGTGCTGTCACATCTGAGCAATCAGCACTCATCTCTCTGGTATCCGCTATGATGCTTCCGTTCCAAACAGTGCACCCAAGGTCATTTCAAATCTGCCTATTTTATTATCTTTTAAAAACCTGAAAGCAAGTGCAGCTTTTCCACTGCTCATAGAAGAGCGAGAGAGCACTTTGTTGTGTTCTCCCTTTCTCAGAAATCCTGCCGTGGTAAGCAGAAACATTTCATGTAGGTGTTATGAGATATTTTTATTAATATCTCTGAATATTAATTTTTTATATTAATATTTGAAAATTCGGGGGAAAATCCCTCAGATTCTTTGGATTTTCGGTCGACACGAAATATTGGCACAGAGGATATTTATTAACACAGAATTAAACAGTAAAAACGGTCAGAACTTGGGAAAAGAGTAACGCGAAACAGGAAAGCCTTAACAGTGCTGCAGAGGCTCCGCATCAACCCCAGCACGTGGTACTCACGGTAAACGATCCCGGAGCAAGTTTCCCGTATAAAACGCGTCCAAACTCACGGCAAAAATGATCCCGCGGTAAAAATACAAAGTATTTTCGGCAGAGGGGGGGAGGAGAGAGAGCTGCAGAGCCAGTGTACGCTGCAAACACGTGGCCACGGCGATTCCCAGGTAACGAGCCACTAACGAGCGCTGCTTCGGTGATCTTGTGCAGGAAAGGCTGCTGTGTGGCAAGGGAGAGAGATGGCTTCTAAATCATCCCCCTTAAATAGACCAATTTGAAAGAGAAACTGGCCAATAGGCATTTAGCATTCCTGTACTGCCCAATGCCTTCAAAGCTTCGTGCCTCGTGCAAGCACACATGCACATTGAGGGGCTGCACCTTGCTCAGCTTAACCCAATCTACTCAACTTCCGGACCCTGAACAAAAGGAGGATTGAGCACGGGTTTAAACCAGCCTGGCAGGATTTATGCCTACCAGGACAGTAGGAATATGAAGGCTAACTTGGTCTGTGTTGGGAGTCCTCTAACTCAGTATTTTTAGTTTATTTTTTAGTTTTACTTTGCACGATTCCTCACAATGTCAACAGCTGGTAGAACTCAAATGTATTTCCGAATTGGAAATGTAAGCAAGGATCTGTTTCCAAGGTAGTTTAGCAACTGCAGCTCAGGAAATAATAGGAAAGTTCTGTAAGGACAACTATTGAGGCTCTATTTCTTCCTCGGCTCAATGTGATTTTATGAGAGGTTCTTCAAACTGTGATTACAGCATTATACAGGGAAGTTTTGTGTGAAACTATCATTGCTTCTCTCAGAAGATGATTGCATAGATTAATGCTTTAATTCATCTTTTATATTGAAACTAGATGAGCAACACAACTGGAATTGTACTTGAGAATGGAGAGAAATGTATATGAATTTGAATTTTCTTACTGAGAAGTTTAATGAGCCAGAGAAGCAATGAGTCACTCAATAAATTGAATAAAGCTGTGCTTTCCATGCCTATCACCTGTGATTTCCCTCTTCTGGAGGGGAAAAATTAATCCAGTCGTAAGAGGGTGATGTGGAAGGGAAAGAAGGATAAAGTGCATGCAAAGCTGGCGTTGGGATCAGTGTCAAACTTATATTGTTCCCGTGCAAAGAGTACATAAGAAAAAATCCTGTCCGACAGACCTGCCCAAAGACAATTCTCCATGAAACTGGTGACTGAAATCAAATTGCAGGTTGGTGGAGCTGAGGCATTAGTACTTGCACTGGAAAGCGTTAAGTCTCTTTTTCTAGTTGTTGTTTATGAGCAGATTTAAAAAAAAAAAAAAAAAGTTAATAGATTTTTAAAATCAAGCTTTTTAAGTAATTTTGAGCTCCAGAGATCAGAAGCAGTTCAATAGGTATTGACTGCTGGAGGTTGGGATTTTGTGGTAAATCAGATAATCCCACAGCAGTGAGCCCTTCCAGCACAAACATGTGGATTTTGCTTTCCTTTTGCAAATACTGGTGCATAGGACTTTGAAATTAACTTTGCACAAATGTACATGCCAATAAGTTAGTCACTCACATGTTCATGAAAAGCAAACACTCCAAAGGATTTGACCATGGCCTGGGAGAACTGATTTAATAAACTCAGCTGAATATTCAGATACACTGTTTTCCTCAAGAAAATTGGTACACCATGGGCAGAACTTTAATACTCAGAATTTTGCTAAGTACGTCTGCAGCTACAAAGTGATGTCTTTGCCCAGGAGGCCTCATACATTCAATCACAGGCAGCTGATGGGGAGATTTATTTAAAAAAAAAAAAAAAAAAAAAAAAAAGTTGAGAATGGCTTCATTTTCATGAGTTAAAAATATCTTAGATCTCATGGCTTAGAGCTTGAGCAAGTGTAATTGCACTCGCTTCTGTGGCATTCCAAAGCCTTCGGAGCCCTCCCAGTGCAGCTTCCTCTGTAGTCTCAGTAGCAGTTGTGCAGCTGCATATCTGTTCTCCAGCCCAAACTCTGCACCAGGATGAGGCTGTAAGGGTTTTGGCTTGGTTCTGATCATCTGTGCTCTGCTCTGGCACAGCAGCCCCGTGTGAAGTCCTATGGCTCTACATTCACCACGAGGAAAGCAAGTGCTACCTTAGTTTGATTTGTGCTGGTGTGTTCACGTGCTCATGCCTTTACTCCTGCCATGTGCTGCAGTCTAGCCCTCTCAACTCTTTCAGCTCTGAGCCCTCCCAGAAAAGTCTCACAAAAGTCCTTTTCCATGATCTTCCCAGGCATAGAGGTGAGGCCGACAGGTTGGTAGTGCCCAAGGTCCTCCTCTCTGCCCTTTTTAGCAAAGGTGGAATGTTTCCTTTCCCCAGTCACCAGAGACTTCGGCTGACTGCCAGGACTGCTTGAACGCCGTGGAGAATGCCTTGCCACCCATGTCAGTCAGCTCCCTCACAGCTCTGGGGTGCAGCTCCTCAGGGCCCAGCGACTCGTGTCTGCTCAGGTTCCTCAGGTGGTCACGGGCCTGATCTTGCAGTGAGAGGGAATTTGTCCCCAGAGTCCCTGTGAGGAGAGTGGTTGCCAGTGAAGACTGAGGTGAAAATGTTGTTGAGTACGTCAGCCTGCTGCTTGTTTGTTATGAAGAGCTTGCCAGCCCTGCTCACTGTGGGGGCAAACTTTCCTGGCCCTTCCTTTCCTGGTTGGCATGCAGAAACCTTCTCATCGTTCTTGATGTCCCTTGCCAAGTTCAGCTTCAGCCATGCCTTGGCCTTCCTGACCCCATCCCTACAACATGGGACAGCATCCCTATACTGTTCCCAGGGTATCATGGAATCATAGAATCAACCAGGATGGAACAGACCTCCAAGATCACCAAGTCCAACCTATCCCCCAGCCCTATCCAATCAACTAGATCCTGGCACTAAGTGCCCCATCCAGGCTTTTCTGGAGCACCTCCAGGGATGGCAACTCCACCCCCTCCCTGGGCAGCCCATTCCAATGCCAATCACTCTCTCTGTCAGGAACTGTGCTATCCTGTATCACCTTCTGTTTGTCCCAGGTAGTTGAGTGGGAATGTAAAGAAGGACAAAGGTGTGGCCTCGCTGCTGATCTTGGGAATTCGTTTTGAAGTCTTCTAGTTTTGAAATAGAAAGCTTGCAGAGAACTTCTGTTGTGCAGCTGTGTTTTAACATTGCTCTGCAGCAGCAGCTGCACAGTTCAGTGAAAGCAGGGCTCAAGAGAAGTCAAAGGCATTGGGATGCACTCTGTTGAGACCCAGGAAATGGTGTTCTTTTACAGGAAAAGTGGTCTTCAGTCCTTGTCATGCAAAGTCATGCTTAACATTTCCAGGGGTAGCCATCTGATTTCTTCTGGTACAGAGGATTTATCCATGATTTTAATTCATGTGTGCCCATCTAAACTGAGACCAAATCAGCACTGATGCTCTCTGAACTCATCAGCTGCAATGCCAGCTATGTGCTATTCCCATTGGAGTGCAGCTGTCTGCCACGTCTGGAGTGATGAGATGGAAAACAGCTATGGGTAATCTGGGCAGGGCATGACATGCCACCATCAAAATGCTCTTTAACTATGGGCTACACAGGACCACACATTGAATTTTCATAAAAGACAAAGCGTGAATGTAGTGATTTTGTTGAAGGTTCTGGATTCCAGGTAGCAGACCAAGCTGCTATGGAGAGCTCTTGTTTTGGCATTGATGCAGCCTGTGTATCTGACACCTCTCTGGTGCGTGAAGTGCACACGTGCCAGGAAATCAATTACCCTCTTCAGCAATTGTGGTGGTACTGGATGCCTTATGAGTCACAGTTCTTAATCCTGCACCTCTCAAGAGCAGGTGGGCATTGCAGGTCCCTTCCCACAGTAACAGTTCAGTCTGTTCTGTCTGAACAGAGCACTGTAGCTGGATGAGCCATGGAAACTTCCTTGACACGAGTGTGTCTCTTTTAAAAAGAATTTACAAATCAGAGGTGATTTGCAAGGTGACATATTAAGTGAGGAGTCAGCAGTGACAAGCACAAACAGCACATTTGTAAATCGTCTTTGAACAAGCACTGATTGCTCTTTGATTTGACTTCATACTAGGTAATCCGTTTAGATTTATTTTGCTCTGTCTGAGGCATGTTGGCCTGTATGGTAGCTATGCTGTGTCCTGTCTGAGGGATTCTATTCAGATTGTGTGGGCTGATTTATTTTTTTCTTTTAATGTCAACTATTGAAGTGTCAATAAGGCATGACAAATGTTGGTGGCTCATGCACCCTTATGGCTAGAAATAGTTTCACGGCTAAGCTCCTAACACATCATCAGAGGGTTAGATGAAATAAGAATTAAGAACAACCTGTTCATCAGAGTCCAGACATGGAGCCACAAACAGTTATAATTTTGGAAACACCTCTACTTGGAGAGAGCCTGAAAAGCACATGCCAAAACAAGTACAAGGGTAGGCTTAGCAAAAAGAGGAAACGGCAAAGATGATCTGATTTTATCTGGATTTTATGCAGAGGGGATGTTCATGAATAGTAGAATTTGATTCTTTAATTCTTGCTTGTGTGTTTGAATCCATTCTCAGTTCTCTTAGAAAAGCATTGGAGATCAGCCAGGTGTTATTAGAAATAAAGCATTCATCAGCTGCATCCTGTGAGATGTTATTGTCTGCTTTCTGTGACATTTGATCAGTAAATTGAGACTGTTTCTGTAAAGTGGGACTCTTATTTTCCTTTGTCTGAGCTGCAGAAAAAGGGAGTGCCATAATGCTGTACAGGAGATAGAGAAGCAGAAAAAGAGTGGTGATCACTAATCCACTTGCAGTACTTGGAGTTGGGTTGAATGACATCTAAATGTAGTGCAGAATGCCTGTGAGACAATGGAAGTAGTGTGTGATGAATTTTCATTGCATGATGCATTTACCAAATGTTTTCCCATTGTTTTAACTGTAACAGGGTGTCCTTGAGCTCCCAGAATTAAGGTTTTGGTAGTTCTTTTCACTGAGTTCTGATGATCACAGCAAGCACACTGAGTCTTATCAACCTGCAGGCACATGGCCAGCTGACCCAGAGCTCAGAAAACAAGAAGCTCCATACAGACACGTGAGTCCAAATGACCTTCTCTTGTATCAAAGACTTAAGGGTACTCCATACCGAGCTAAAGACAAACAACAGTGTTAGAATGATGTTCTCTAGAAATAGCTGTGCAGAGACTGCCTGTATCTACAGATGTAACATTTCAGTGCAGTTATATTTCACAGCTAGTTGCTAAATTCCCTCATGCAAAATACAAATTAACAAATGGGCCTAAATCTCTCACTGTGTACCTCACAGAGCTGTTCCTGTGTCCTTTAAGCATGTTTTATCTGGAGGTACGAAGACTGTCTGCTGGAATTTCAGCCATCATAGCCTACGAGTTTAAAGCAATGCTGCCAGAGATTTTGTGTGGCTTTAGTTCCTGTGCCAGCTATAGCTTTGCTATGGATAGTTAACTTTTTTTCTAGATTTTGAAAGCCAGAAAGCAGAAGAAATGGGCAGGCCAATAGTAAGAAGCAGTTTGTCGCTGTTAGCAGCATCAGTATGACCCTGGTGATATAGTGACCTGCAACCAAGGGACCATCATGCTGTTGAATTTGTTGCAGGTGACTTGAGGAGGTCCTTATACAGAGACTGTTTTGTGGTTTTTTTTATTCTGGTTGGGGTTTTTTTGTTTGTTTTTGTTTGGCTTTAAATTTTTTATTTATTCATTATTGCAGCCAATTTCTATAGCATGTGCCCTTTAATGACCTTTCTGTGACATGCAGATTCCTGCTGTTTATGTTCTCTCTCTAAGTACAGATCCCTAGTCCATATGTGAAGTAAAATGATTTAGAATTAATGAGCAAGTGTCCCTCCAGTAATGTCCTGTTATTCCATTCACTGTTTGCAGAATGTTACTCAGCAGTTTGTAAACAAGGAGAACAGATTTGCATGCAGCCCTCTGCCGAGCAGAGCTTTTGTCAGGTGGAAAGCAGCTCTGGTTAAATCTTTACCTGTTAGAAACAGCCTAACAGCCAGACAAGTGTCTTCAAAACTATACTTGTTGCTTTACTGTAAATTGCTTCATTTTCTTTATTAAAATTACCCTGATTTCTTGATTTTGTGCATTGCTTTATTAAGCTGTCCTCCTACAATCTGAAGGGTTTTCATGTTTGGAGTTGCCTGACTTCGTTAATTCCTTTGGACGATCTCCCCTTCCAGATCCATGAACTGTGAATTCACCAGTGTCATGTATGTGTTAGCTTAGTGGTTGTCCTTTCAGCCTGTGATTTGCTTGCTCCCCTGGAACACGGCTGGTGCACATTCTGAGTCTCACCACAGTGAGCTTATCCTCCTCATCTGAGCCTCCTTTCTTCCGTTTTTTCTGAAAAGAAGCATAAACCCGGTAGCAGTGAATCCCCCTTGCAAGGTGTGGTATGTTGGCAGGCTAATGACAGCTGTGTTGGTTTCTACCAGAAGGAGCTGCAAGATAGAAGCTTGTCTTTGAGCAGAAGACAGGCTGTCATTGATAGTAACCCAGTCACACTTTCACCAGCAGTCCACCTGGACTGGATGTGCTGGACATCTACACAAGCACCTTCACTTACAGCTATTTATCTCCCTCCTATTGCTTTGAACAAGCAAACAAAGACAATCAGAATAAAGAAGAGCTTCACAAGAATGGTGGAAAGCAGTCATCCAGGTGTGGGATGTACAGCAAATACAAGACCATTATTAAACTTTCTAATTATTTCATCTCCAGAAAATTGGGAGAAAACACAACCCAAGGACTGTATTTGATGTCACTATTGTGTGCGGCCTTACCTTATTTCCCTTAAATGGACGGTGCAAGTGTTTTGGAGTGTGTTTGGCAATCGCCAGTGTGGCTCCAGCAGACAAAGGTGTCTGGAGAGGTCCCTCGTCTGCTGCTATGAAGTAACACATCTATCCCAGAGCTGAGTGTAGTAGGGAACATGCAGCCACGATGTTTGGAAAAATTTCTACGATTAACAAAGCAGTATTTTTAAGTTTTTGGTATTGTCGGGTGAGGCAAATCACTGTTAATTATTATCTGTAGCTTTTTCAGTTAAGATAAGCTACTTTCAGGCAAAGAAGCATTGTCTTTTTCAGAAAAGTAATTTTACCACTTGTACCATTTTTTGCCATCAACACTTCTCAGGCTATCATGGATCCTTATCACTAAACTTTTAATTGAAAATGTCCTACAGGGATAAGATTGGAAGGCCACCTGTGGAATACTCAGTAAGGTATTCGTTACTGAGTAAGGTGACTACAGCTCTAAACCAAAAGTCTTACAAATAAGCTGTTTGGCTAACAAGGGTTTACTCATTGCTTTGGGGCATTTCTGAGGTGATTTGTTAAGATGACTCTCTAAAGCAATTAAATTCATTTCCAAAAAAATTAAGACTCACTCTCCAGCTGTCACAGCATAACCAGAAGGAAATGGCTGTCATGGGGAAACTAAACTCTTACCTCTCCTGGGCTTTCCTTCAATTATACATTGTCATGTCACAGGAAAGACATTTATTGAAATTTATGAAGTTTTACTCAAATTTATCTTGCTTTTTAATAAGACTGTGGAAAAAAACTACCATTTATTTGTGCAATTGGATTCCCAGCCCCACTGTAAATCATTTTCCTCATCTGGTTGTTGTGTGTTTATGAATTTGTCAAGCTGCAGTGTGACAGACAGCGTTCGGTGGAGTTCTTTGTAAGATGATTTGCATCTTACTTCCGTTACAAAGGAGTGATCAGGCAAGGTGACACTGTCTGGAGAGACAGGAGATGGGACCTTTCCAGGTGTCATGGTAGGCCTAAGTANAAGTCTCAGTGGCTGACAAGACAGTGACAGAATTCCCTGAAAGCATTTTTGGCACTGTCTGAAGCTGTAGCCAGCCCTGCCAGCCAGGAGATATTTTGTGAGTAAATACTTCAAGCCTCTTGTAACTCACCATTGCCTTCTGCCATAAGCAAAAGGAGCTCCCTGAGTTCATCTAGTGGACAAGCAATGTATTGACCGCAGGTGGTACACTAACCACAGGAACCTTCTCTTCCAGCTCAATCAATGTTATATATTATTACCAGTTATTTCTAGATCCTGTGTTATTATCTGTATAAAGTTTCCATGACTGTGCAAAGAACTGATTATTATTAAAATTAGTGGCCAGCGTGGTGAGAGTCCTGAGTGTTGAACATTAATAAACAATATTCATCTTTGAATATCATCTCTCTCATTAATTAATTAGCCCTCCATAACACTGGGGCAAACAGCATTGTCTGTGGAGATTATGCCAGGCAGAAGAGAGACAGAGTCAGAGAGGCAAGCTAGGCACTCACAGAGGTTCTGTGGGCTGAGCAGTGCAGGGAACAGGTTTCCAGGCCTTGATAACCTCCTGAATAACTTTCCCTCATTAGCAGGGACTCTAAAGATTTTGCCGCTGTTCAAAATAGACCGAAACCCACCTGGAGGCAATGATATATCTGGGTACTTGGCTTGGAGTTATTTTTATATGTCTGTCTGGGCTTACTTAGGTATTTTGAATTTTCTCTGTAGAAAAAACTTATTTTCACTTAGTTTCTGGTAAAATCTAACTTTAAGTTAAATGTGATTAGTCCTTTTAAAAACAACATCAAGACGAAACTGCCCCGGAGGTTTGAGCACTTTAGAATTGTGTTCCATTTTTTTTCCCCTCCTGTGTAAATATCTGATGAAAATATTGATCAAAAAGTGAGAGAAAGTAATTCAAAATAGATTTAATAATTTATGGTAGACTATTTCATGAAGTCATTAATGTAGAAAAATGTGTAAAGCTTCACATTTTCAGTTATGTCTGCTATTAAGGTTTGGTTGATTTGTCAGTTATGTTTGTTTAGACAGGAGAAGCCTTCATGGTAGTTCATTGAAAGGTGTGATAGTTCTCTTATTCTGATTGCTCGACTGGATCAGTAGAAATAATCAGGTTTCCAAATTTCCAGTAGATGATTTTCACACAGAAGCAGAACTGAAGGTTTTAGGGTGTGGAGTATAATTGATCTGCACCATCTTCTGAAATGTGGCTCAAAAGCTCAGGTTTAATAATTTTTTTAATTTATCTACCTGTACTCTGATTGTGCTTCTCTAAACTGGTTCTTCAATTTCACCTTGCCACCATTTTTGTAATGGGATTGCAGCCTTCTGCAGAGGTATTAGGCACAGGATTTATGTAGGTGTTAATCTCAACAATTGGCTGCTTTTATATCAGGTACTAGACAAAAATTTCGTCTGCCGGTTGCTGGTTCAGCCATGTTCAGCAAAGAGCAAGAGTGATGTCACTGTTCTTACGGGATCAGGCTGTTGGCTTGGCCATGCTTTGTTCTTTGAAAGAGCAAGAGTGATGTCACTGTTCTTACGGGATCAGGCTGTTGGCTTGGCCATGCTTTGTTCTTTGAAAGACTTTCTTGCATTGCTGTTGGTCGAGAGAAAGATGAAAGATGTCTGTTCACTGCATGGGAGTTCTGTAGCACACCTGGTTTGCTCGGTCTGATCTGGCTTGTTGTGTTATGTGTGTAGCTAAACCTGGGTGTGAAGAATGAGGAGCTCACAAAGCTCATTATGCTTCGTTCAAGTTGAAAATTAAGTTTTGCAGTTTGAGAAGTATCGCTTCCTGTAATGGAGCACAGCACGATGCTGTGGTGGTGGTGTTAGGAAATAGATTTGTATCATGAATCTTTAACAAGCCATTCAATATGTTGTGCCCTTGGGCTATTGATACACCAGGAATTGTACCTGTGTTCTGGAAGAATGTGCCATTTGCAAAGCTTTTTTCCTTTTCAAGACACGTAACAATTTGAATCTTATTAAGTCTGTAATAAGATCCAGCTATTTCAGCCTTTTCTTGGAATAAAGCTGCTCAGAGACAGAGCTTTCTGTCAGATCTGTTTCAGCAGCACTAAAACCTGGCACAGTTGTTTCAGCAGCACTGAGGCGAAACCACAATTCGGTTAAGCATTACACTCTCCAGTGTATATTGCATATATTGTCAGTGTCCTTTGGGCTCTTTAGTTGAGTTAGTTATTACTGAATCAGACTTTCAAGAAGCTGGATGCTGGATCATCTCCTGCCCAGGCATCTTCAAGCTATGGATAAAGTACTCATCAGAAGACAGTTGAGAAGAAAGCACTGCATTCTTGTTCCAGAGGTGTAGTGTAGAACATGGTGTGTTACCTGTGCAGAGCCAGGCCATTGTGCAGAGCGATGCTGTGGACTCCTGCAGGCTCTTCAAAATGCCTTTTTCTTTGAAAGCCGTCGGTGTTTGGTGTGTTCATGTGCACTTACGTGCAAGCATGTTACTAACTGAAATGAATAGACTAAGAAAGTCTAAGCGAAGTGCTAATTCTTTCAATGCCTGGTACAGAGAATGAGAACTCCTACTTTTCCAGAAGCTTTTAGAAGCTTAGACTTGTAAAGTAGATGAATAAATTTTTTTAATTGCTTACCTGGAGTCAGAAGGAGAAGGTATGTCCTATTTAAAGAGCCTCTGGCTAAGTTTTCAGAAACCTAGGTTCTTTTTCTTGTTTTCAGGAAGTTATTTCACCAGCCTGTTTCTGACTTTTATGTTTTTGTTTTATAAAAATAGATATAGTGCAATATTCTCCTCTTTTCTGAGATTAAAATTCTTCAGGTAGAAGCTACTCCTGAAATAGTTTTAGTGTTTTTATTTATTCTGTATTTATCCATTCCATTAATTCCATTCTTTTCAGAATATTCTATTAAAACCACCCACCCACCCACCAAGGAAAGTACTCCCAGCAGAAAGAACAAGACAACTGCTAGTAGAAAGGCAGGCATCAGCTGGGTCTCAGTCTTGCAAGAGTTCTATGTGATGACATTGGCTGCTGGGGGCAGGGGTGGCCAGTGGTGTTTCCCAGCTGTGTAACTGCATCATGTGTTGTCTCAGCTGGTTATTTATTTATCTATTGTTTTTAAACACAGGCTGACAGTTTGGAATTCATCAGTCACTCATACTGAGTGGATGGTCCTTGGGCCACTGCCTGAATTCTTCTGAGCTTGGAAGTAAGGAGCATTAGTTGTGGCTGTAGAACCAGGAACTTTACAGTTTTAAGATATGCTGAGCATAGTTACTTTTCTTAATAAATGCATTCAGAGTGCAATTCTTGATCATCAATGAATCCAGGAGTCCAGGTGTCTATTACAGGCCAGGTAATCAGGAACAGGAGGTTGATGAGGCCTTCTACAGGCAGCTGACCGCAGCCTGGCAATCACAGACCCTGATTCTTATGGGGTATTTCAACTACCCAGATACTTGCTGGAAGGGCTGCTCAGCAGCCAGCCACAGCCCAGGAGGCTCCTCCAGTGCATTGATGGGAACTTCTTGATGCCAATGGTGAAGAAACCAACTAGGAGGGGAGCACTGCTGGATCTTTTCCTTACCAACAAGAAGAGTCTGGTGGAAGCAGTGAAGGTTGAGAGCAACCTTGGCCTTAATGATCATGAGATGGTGGAGTTCGAGATCCTGCCTGGTAGGAACAGGGTATCAAGCAGGACTACAACCCTGGATTTCAGGAGGGCCAACTTTGGCTTCTTAAAGCAGCTGTTGGGTGAAATCTCATGGGACAGGGTACTAGAAGGCAGAGAGGCCCATGATAGTTGGCTAACATTTAAGGACCTCTTCTTCCAAGCTCAAGATCAGTGTATCCCAGCAAGTGGGACATTGAGAAAGGGAGCCAGGAGACCTGCATGGTTAAGTAAGGAGCTACTAAGCAAACTTAAGTGGAAGAAGAGAGTCTACAGCTCATGGAAGAAGGGACTGGCACCTGGAAGGAGTACAGGGCTGTTGTCAGAGGGTGTAGGGAAACAACTAGGAAGGCTAAGGCCTCATTGGAACTCAAACTTGCAAGGGAGGTAAAGGATAACAAAAAGGGCTTCTTCAAATCCATTGCAGGAAAAGCTAACATTAGAGGGCCCCTGCTGAGTGAGGAGGGTGTCCTGGTGACAGAGGACACAAAGAAGGCAGAGTTACTAAATGCCTTCTTGGTCTCTATCTATACTGCTGGAGACTGTGGTCAGGAACCTGTGGCACCTGAGGCACCAGAGGAGAGCATGACAAAGGAGTCTGCTCTGGTTGGTGAGGCCTGGCTCAAGGACCAGTTGAGTAATCTGCACATCTGTAAGTCCATGGGGCCTGATGCCATCACCTGCAGGTGCTGAGGGAGCTGGCACAGGGCACTGCCAGAGCACTCTCCACCATCTTCAGTAAGTTAAGGAGCACAGGACAGGTGCCTGGGGACATCACTGTGCTCTTCAAAAAGGGTAGGAAGGAG
>WBNM01031176.1:25297-44292 GCA_013399055.1 Ramphastos sulfuratus | reverse complement strand
CTCCAACAGTTCAATATCCTTCCCGTGCTGTATATATACATGTATATGTATAAGTATACATATGTGTATATATAAATATATACACATATATTTATATATACACACACACCACACACCTCTATACTGAAGGATGTTTTTTGTTACTAAATATACATGTCTGTGATTATGACTGTGGTATTGCCAACAAATATGCTTAAAGCTAATAAAACAAAAAATTTAAAAAAAAAAAAAGAAAGAAGAGATTAAAACAATTATGCTTATACTTATTTTGTGATACCTTAAGAAATGGTTGAGCAGACATGGAGGTGCCTCTGAGCAATTCATAAATTCATATTCTCCAATTTTATTTTACACGGTGGGATTTGCAATACGTGTTATTTTTGCAATAGATTTTTTTCTTATTTGTAACAAAAAAGTTCTGAAAGAGTTCAGCAAAGGAACTCCTTCAGTCAGCTTGTTTTAAAAGCTTATGTACACCATAAATAATTGAAGTGGAGACAGAACTCTCCATGAGTGCGAAGTCTGTGAACAAAATCAAGATCTCCTCCCAGTCTAGTGCTTTCATTGTCTTCCTTTCAGGGAAGCTGCTACAATGCCTATGAGTTGTGGAGTTTCAGGTGGATGTTGGAGGTGGTGCTTGGCAAGGCAGGACCTGTGCCAGCCACATGAGGCCAATGGGCTCAGAAATTCTGTGTATCAATGACGATGATCATGATATAGACTTTATCAAGCTCAGTAAGCACTTTAAACAATAGCATAAAAATCCCTTAGTTGAATCTGACTTTCTTGGTTTCCCTAGCATGTCTCTATCCCAGGCTCCAACAACATTTTAGAATGACTCTTTTTTTTCTGTTGTTGTAATAAGGATACATACCTGTCACTTCCAGTTTTACAGGTGCAAAATAACAACAGCTGCAACCAACATTTATTGAAAATTAGCCTAGCAGTTTTTTTTTCATTGTTATGTTGTAAAATACATCAGCAGTTCATGCCCTTGATGTGATATATATTAAAGGAAATAAAATGAGAGATTAAAAAAAAACCTCTATGTAAAAAAAAAAAAAAATCTATATGCAATAGCTTCATTTTCCATTTACGTAGCAAAAGTTATTGTCCATAGTAGAAATGATAATTCAGAAGTCAGTTTAAATTATTATTGATTTGTCATGGTCATTACACAGTGAAAAGATAAACTGTGTTATTTTTTCAATGGAAAAACAGCTATTTAAAACATGCTGAACTTACAGGCTGAATCATAGAATCATAGAATAGTAAAGTTGGAAGGGACCTCAAAAATCATCTAGTTCCAACCCCCTGTCATAGGCAGGGACACCTCCCATTAGTACAGGTCACTCAAGGCCTCCTCCAACCTGGCCTTGAACACCTCCAGGGAGGTTGTGGAGCACAGAATCACCCAACATGATCAGATCACGCTGGGTGATTCTGTGCTCCACATCCTCCCTGGGCAACCTGTGCCAGTGTCTCACCACCCTCACTGCAAAGAACTTCCAATATTTCAGTAAAGAGGACAGATAAAAATAGAGAACCAGTATTTTCATTTTTTTAATAGGTAACATTTTCTGTAAGGATCCCACATGTCCTCTCTGCAGCACTAACAAGGGAAATCCATGTTGAGTAATTCACTTAAACAAAAAAAAAGTCCACCAAACTGTATAATAGTTTTTTGTGAAGAGCACAGACATCAGACAATATAATGAAGTTAATTACTATTGAGTCTGGAATTTTGACTCATCAATCAAATGCTAAACTTCCCCACTCTACATTGCATTAGTATGCATCAGCCTACTCAGATAAGAGCTGGAAATCCCTGGTTAAAAATACATTACCTGTGAAGTGGTGGTCAAACAGGAATGTACTAAATCACAACTGAAGTAGCTGGGAATGTTCATTTTACATCTGTTACCACCTAATAGATGAAGGGATGAGTGGATGAAAGATCTAAAGATGGATGCTTTTCTATCTCAATGATATTTTTTGTTATCAGCCTTGTATCTTCAGGATTAGCAGTTCATTAATACTAGACACATGGATGCCTTGTGCTCCAAATTTCTATCAAATCTCCCACACAAGCAGAAGTTAAATCCATGTGTACATTCAGAAATTCACATTTTCATTGCTTACTGGTAAATAAAAGACACAGTGTTGTGGTTTAACTCCAGATAGCAGCTAAACACCACACATTCCCCCTGCATCAGGAGCGGGGAAAGAATTGGAAGGGTAAAAGTGACAAAACTAGTGGGTTGAAATAAAGACAGTTTAACAGACTAAGCAAAAGCTGCATTACAAGCACAGCAAACCAAGGAATCTGTTCACTGTTTCCCATCAGCAGGCAGATGTTCAACTATCTGCAGGAAAGCAGGGCTCCATCAAGTGTAAGGGTTACTTGAGAAGACAAATATCATCACTCTGAACATTCTGCTTCCTCCTCCTTTTCCCAGCTCTATATGCTGATTGTGACGTCATATGGTATGGTCAATTGTCATCAGCTGTCAGTTCTGGAGCAAATTCTTTCCTTCTCCCCCACCTCCATGGGTTTGAATGGGAAGGAGAAGAAGGTGCGAAAACTGCTTTCCCCCCCACATCTTGCGGGCTTGAAGGGGGAACAGCAAAAGGCTGTGACAGAGACACAGAATCTTTATTTGATTCTAAGGTCACATCACTAATGCATCAGCTAAATACTATCAAGATGATTACACCTTTTGTATTTTTTTTTTATCAGAGCTTCCAGAAACAACCAGCTTTCTTCAGGCACTATATATATACAAATATACATAATAACTACCCAAAAGAATCTGATATATATAAGAACTATGCCTAATGTAGATGTGGATTTGTGTTTCTTTTTAATTTGATTGNCACCCATGTACACAAAAAGCTAATCAAAACATTGAAAGTATTTTCAAAATAAAACAATTCACTACTGCTTAACCACAAGGACAAACCCGCCAGCTCATTTGGTTCACAATGAATAAGATACATGGAATGGCCCAGCAGTGAATCTTTTGGTTAAAAAGAACATTACTATAATGTATACTTAAGCTTCTGCACTATAATGTATACTTAGCTTCTGCTAGTTGAGCTGAGTTGTCTTCATTGTGATTCTGTGTTAACAGAATTTGAGTTCACAGGGTTCATAATAAGCCAAGATCATGAAGCAATGCAGACCAAATGTGCTAATCTGCCTTGGAATGTTGCCTCATCCCATCTGAAAAACCTATATTTGTGTTGAAGACATAACAAAGAGAACTCCTGCTTTCAGACTTACTGAAGATATTTTAAATACACGTCATGCTAGGGATCTTATTTATCATCACTGCTTTCAGATGTCAATTTTAGAAACTTTCATTTCTATATAACATATACTGATGGAAATTTTAGTCTTTCACCTTCTCAGCTTAGGAATTAAACAGTTTTGGGGTTTTTTTTGTGTTTTGTTTTGTTTTTTTAAATTTTATTTTATTTTTAATTTATTTCCTTCCTGCAGGGATGGCTCTTTTGCTTTAAAACTGAGAATCAGAGCATATAAGCTAAAGCCAACTTCCACTAAGCTAAAGCTCAGTTGGAGCTGTTTTAAGATTTGTAACAAGTCGAGCTGTATGTTTTCTTGTTTATGAAAGAAGTAAAGAGTGTCACACAAAGGAAGGGCAGGATAAAAAGAAGCTGCTCTTCTGTGATTATAATGTGTATACTTGCAACCCAAAAGCTCTTTACAGAGATTGTGTGATATTGGCCTTTCTCACAAAACAAGAGAAGATGCAATTTAATAAGGTTTAGAGAAGCTGAAATCCTTTGCACTAAACAAAGCAAACTAATCTCTTGTTGCAGACCCCTTAACGGAATGTGCCTCTAATTGCTTTCTCCAACAACCTATTTTCAATAACAAGGTTTGGGTATATATTTTTAACAGCTTTCCTTGCTAATATTGAAAGAGGCATGGCTGTAATTCAGGGGTACACACTAGCACATTTCCATATTCACACTGCATTAAAAGGTAATTGCAAAGGTTTTGCAGATTCAAGGAATCGAAAATCAGAAAATGCCATTTTAATTCCACCTCTTTTAACGTTTACATTCTTCACTGCTTTGAATTTTGTGATGCCCCATCCCTGTCACTGGCAAGAATTAATGATGTACTGTAATGAGCATGTATTTTTCTCTTTTTATTTAATTGCTGATACAACTGAACTACTGCACCATTCCAGATGCAGTCTTAAAAGAGTGGAGCAGAGGGGCAAAATCACCTCCCTAGACTGCTGGCCACACTTCTTTTGATGAAACTCAGGATATGGCTGGCTTTCAGGGCTGCAAGAGCATAAAATGCCTGCTCATATCTGGCTTTTCAGGCACCAGTACACACAAGTCCTTCTCCACAGGACTGCTCTCAGTTAACCCAACCCCAGATCATGTCCATGGTTGGGATTGCCCTGACTCAGGTGCAGAACCCTGCACTTGGCCTCTTTGAAATTTCTGGACTTTATGAACTTTCCAGCCCATCAAGGACTCTATGGAAGGCATCAGTTCCCTCTAGTGTGCTAACTGCACCACTCAACTTCATCTGAAAACTTGCTGAGATTGTACTCAAATCCTACTGTCCATGTACCAGGGACCAGCTAAATAATATAAATCACATTTTCTTAGTGATGTCTCATGATAGGGCAAGAAGGAATAGTGCAAGCTGGAGCACAGGAGGCCCTATGGGAGCATAACAAAAATATTCTTTGTGAGGGTGTGCTGCATTGAGGCAAATTGGAACACTTTAATGAAAAATTATATTATAGGCTGTGAAAAGCAAACACTGCTGATGTCTGCAGCACTCATAGGCTTGGTGAGATGGATAAGAACAAGGATACAAACATAGATAACACAAAGAGTCTCTGTCTCTCTCTAGCTGTTCTTGTCTTCTCCTCTCTGCTGAGTAACCTAACTCACCATTCTGCTTCTAACTCCCCTGACCCATCCTCCAAACTTACCTTGCACNGCCTTAGCATAGTTTCCAGGAGGATCTTCCATTTATCCCATTTTAAAAATGGGAATTATACTTCCCACTTTGGGAATCATAGAATGGTAAGGTTGGAAAGGGACCTCAAAGATCATCTAGTTCCAAACCCCTGCCATAGGCAGGGACACCTCCTACTAGTACAGATCACTCAAGGCCTCCTCCAACATGGCCTTGAGCACCTCCAGGGAGGGAGCAGCCACAACCTCCCTGGGCAACCTGTGCCAGTGTCTCACCACCCTCACTGCAAACAACTTCCTCCTAACATTCAGTTTCAATCTCCCCTCTGCCAGTTCAAACCCATTGCCCCTTGTCCTGGCATTGCAAGACCTTGTCAGTAGTCCCTCCCCAGCCTTCCTGTAGGCTCCCTTCAGATCCTGGAAGGCTACTCTAAGGTGTCCTGGAAGCCTTCTCTTCTCCAGGCTGCAGAGCCCCAGATCTCTCAGCCTGTCCTCATGGCAGAGCTGCTGCAGCCCTCTGAGCATCTTCGTGGCCTCCTTTGGACCCGCTCCAACACTTCAATGTCCTTCCTTTTCTGGTGAATTAGAAGCAGCATTTAGAAGCAAGACTATACCACATAAAAGAAACAGTGTTAAGTTTGATATTTTACTATTTCTATTTAACAATTATTATTTAATATTAATATTTGGTATTGTATTACACATAGCTTTGAACAATGTAAATTATTATTTACTATTAATATTTGATATTTTATTGCATGTAGCTTTGACGAATGCCAATTATTATTTAATATTAATATTTGATATTTTATTGCATGTAGCTTTTACCAATGTCAATTATTATTGAGTATTAATAGTTGATGTTTTATTACACTGAGCTTTGTCCAATGCCAATTATTATTTAATATGAATATTTCATATTTTATTGCACATAGCTTTTACCAATGCCAATTATTATTTAATATCAATATTTGATATTGTATTGCACATAGCTTTGACCAATACCAACCATAAGACACATGTAAGAGAGCAGAATGCATCTCATTTTAGATGTCAGAAAACCCCCAATTTGTAAATTAAAACTCAGTACCTTTGATCCACATTATCAATTTCAAAGGGAACCTTTGTAAAGAAAAAAGTCTGGAAAATAGATGGTGCAAAAAGGAGGGGAAAAGAAGAAAAACCTTTTTTCTCTGTTATTTAAGTTGATGTAAACTTCTCACAGCTTACTTTCTTTGATAGACCTGATTACTTAACTGATTAGGAAGACACTAAAAGGGATATAAAAATGGAGCCAAGGGGGAATCTACCTCCACACCACTGGGGAGAGGAAAGAGAGTGTCTATCAAAGGATCTCCCCTGCTGTCTGGGAGGATGTGGCTAAACACAGCAGCAGTCACAAAATTTGTGGGAAAGCAAGCAAAGCATTTTTGACAACCTGCCACTTTACAGTGTGAGACACACCCACCCCACCAGAGCTATGGGGTACAAGGGAAAAGAAATTGGGACATCAAAGAAACACACCATGGATGGAGAAATCATGAACACAGGAAAAAGGCAGAGAAATTCAAAGTAGTTGTGATCTTTCACCTCCTAAAAGTCATTTTACTTCAAAGTAAAAGAACAAAATGTAAAAAATAAAACAACCTACAGGAAAGATTTTGAGCCAGCTGTGCAATTATATTCTACTGTCAGCCCTTTAAAATGTATCATCTAATTACTTTTGTAAAGTGTTTTTTATTATGATGTCATAGTCTTCGTACATTGTGAAGCCCACAATAAAGTTTAAAGTACAATATATGTAAATATAAGATGTATAACATAGAGTTTATAGAATATGTAAATATAATATATAGAATAGAANCTGGGCTGCACTCACACTGCAGCCTCATGTTGAGCTTTTCATCACCCCAGACCCCCAGGTCCTTTTCTTCAGGGCTGCTCTCAGCCATTCCCCATCCAGCCTGGAGTTGTGCTTGGAATTGTGCCTACTCAGGTTCAGGACTTTGCACTTGGTCTTGTTGAATTTCATGAGGTTGGCCTGGGCCCACTGGGCATTTAAGGGAGAACACAGATTCAAAGGATCAGAGCTGGATATACTGGATGCTCCCTCCCTGGAGGTGTTCAAGGCCAGGTTGGATGAGGCCTTGAGTGACCTGTACTTGTGGGAGGTGTCCCTGCCTATGGCAGGAGATTGGAATTAGATGATCTTTGAGGTCTCTTCCAACCTTACCATTCTATGATTCTATGACACGGAGCAGTGGTTCCACCACTATATGAATTAAAATCTATTTCTCTTCCAGTTCACTTGTCCAGCATATCTCATACCACTTCTGCTTAAAATATAGTACTTCTAGGATGAAAGAGTTAAGAACTGCAGATGTCTGACTTCATGCTTCAAACATTCAAGCACAATGCCTGTGCTGTGACACACAGGGTTACACCCACATTATCACAGTTGTATAAGAATGTTACAGGATTTAAAGTTCTTAATGAATAGGCATTTGCACAATAGAATTGCAGAGTTTTATGCAAATGTTCACCAGCCACCTACACAAAAATTTGAATTAAAATAGAGATCCAGACAGGCTGTTTACAAAACATCAAGCTCATGAGTTATATGCAGATTGAAGCCTTCTCTTAAGGTAGACATCTAACAGACACAATAGGAAGTGATAAAAAATTCTAATACACTTCCAAAACACAACATAGCAGCTATCAAAAGTGACATTACCTGTTTGGTAATTAATGTACTTGATTTATTCAAAGCAGTTCAAGGTTTGGAAATAGAACTAATGGTTGACTAGAAGTGGAATCCCAGAGGAAAAACAAAATAATCAGAGGCTAAGGGAAAAAAAAAAAAAAAAAAAGGATGTACATGAAAATGTTTAAAACCTTCCAGATAATATGCATGGCATGTTCAAGTAGGAGATTAGAGTTCAGTGTTCTTACTTTTTTCTCCAGACAGTATTAATTTGTTTCCAATTAGTAGAAAATGTACTGCAACTGACTTAACAGGCTAAAGTGGTCACAGGAATATTTTCCCTGCTTGTGGTCTTGCCACAGAAATCTGTTCCCCCTTGTGTTCCCTTGTTCTGATAAATTACACCCAGTCACTTGTCTGCTTGCTGCATACTCAGTCTATTTTTTTTTTCTTTATCTTTTTTTAATAGGATATCATTTGTGAGAACACACATTGATTTAGACATCCCCTCAACCACATTAGATGCCACTACAGAAGAAAGGATTTGTAGCTACTCTGGTGGAAATAATAATGGAGTAATTGAAACCAATTATAATATTGTACTTAAGCCGCTAGCAAGAGTCTGCAAGAATCTTGGATGGGAATTATATACTGAGCAAAGATTACTGAACTTCTGTTCACAATGTGTGGATTTTTAACTTTTTTTTTTTCCCAGTCAGTTGTTAATGCCTTAATCTTTAACAGTAAAATGGGTTTTGCACCTTTGTAGGACTAGGTAATGGCTTCCTTATGAGTCTAATCTTTCTGCTGCCTTTGCAGTGGGGTATGAGTCACTTGGCACCGTAGGAAAACAGGCTGCAGAAGGTGGGAAGAGTGCATTTTCTGAAGGACAGCAGTGCACCTTTATATGAAGGTGATCCCATCAGCATCAGGAATAGTGTGGCCAGCAGGAGCAGGGAAGTCATTCTTCCCCTGTACTCTGCACTGGTTAGGCCACACCTTGAGTACTGTGTCCAGTTCTGGGCCCCTCAATTTAAGAAGGACATTGAGGTGCTTGAGCGTGTCCAGAGAAGGGCAACGAGGCTGGTGAGAGGCCTCGAGCACAAGCCCTATGAGGAGAGGCTGAGGGAGGTGGCATTGTTTAGCCTGGTGAAGAGGAGGCTCAGGGGAGACCTTATTGCTGTCTACAACTACCTGAAGGGTGGTTGTGGCCAGCAGGAGGTTGCTTTCTTCTCTCAGGCAACCAGCACCAGAACAAGAGGACACAGTCTCAAGCTGTGCCAGGGGAGGTTTAGGCTGGAGGTGAGGAGAAAGTTCTTCACTGAGAGAGTCATTCCCCACTGGAATGGGCTGCCCAGGGAGGTGGTGGAGTCACCGTCCCTGGAGGTGTTCAAGGCAGGTTTGGACGTGGCACTTGGTGCCATGGTCTAGTCTTGAGGTCTGTGGTAGTGGGTTGGACTTGATGATCTTTGAGGTCTCTTCCAACCTTGCTATACTGTGATACTGTGATACTTGTCTTTCCAAATAAAACTTGAGACATTATTCTAATTCTTTCTCTCCCTCTCTTGCTAAGATGTAGTTAAAAGATCAGGAAGCTGAAGAAATGATAACATCTCTAAAGAGAAACCAGTTTAAAAAACAAGACCTAACAGAAAAATGCCAGCAAATTTATACTCAGAAGATTCCACTGTGGGTGTAACTCCCCAGTCCTTCAGCTGCAGAAAATATTTCTTCAATAAGAAAGGGATGCACCTAAGTTGTACATGGGAAAACTCACTTCTAAGCCAAGAACATGGTCCTGCTAGGCAGAAGATTCATTACCACTTCAACAAACTTGCTAACATAAGGGAAATGAAGAGCTACACATAGAGTAATTATCGAGTTGAAAGTATTTAAGGAGAGAAGCAAAGACTAAATGTCATGCCAACTCATGCTAAATGAGAAGAAACTTTATTTTTCATTAGTTAGCAAAATGGTACAGTGATAGGAGAGTGGGCTGTGGATGAGATATCCTAAGTTCTACTTTTGCCATTGATCAGCTGTGGGTCATATTATAGAGAGAAAACTTCAGTCTCTGTAGCTCAGATTCTTCAGAGGTAAATTGGGATAATTAGTATCAAAATACTCTCTCTCTCCTTTTTATTTTCTTTTTTTTTTAATAAGAATATTATCCCTATTGAATATGAAATATGAAGTCCTCTTGACTATTTCTTAATTATTTTCCTTCCTTACCTTCCATTTAAGATTCCATAAAAAGAAAAAACATACTGCAAATACAGATTAATCTATCAATGAATTTAGAAATGTTATCAAGTAAAATCACTGTAATACTGTGCTTTGTTTTTTTTTAAGTCTGTTTCCTTGATTTATTATTAACACTGTAAGATGAGATTAGATTTTACTCTTTCATATCCCCATTTTCTTTGTCACTTCTTTCATAACTGTGAGTCTAAAGTTGCCCTACATTTCCCACTATCTCATCAAATGGACAAAGTGTTTCTACCTTCTAATAAGCCCTGATCTGAGCTTTTTGGGAAAGTCACTCTTTTGCCTCAGTTTTGTCAGTTTTAGACCAAGTTTGTTANTGCTCTCAGCTATTCACCACCCAGCCTGGAGTTGTGCTTGGGATTGTGCCTACCCAAGTGCAGGTCCTTGCACTTGGCCTTACTGAATGTCATGAGGTTGGCCTGGGCACACTTTTGCACCCTGTCCAGGAGATTCAGATCTGTGTCTCCAAAGTTTTGAGGTTTATAACTAATCTTTCCTCATTGAAAACACAGCCACAACTTTTCTTATCAATTCTAGGAACATATCAGAGAATAACATACACTTTTCCTAGTTCATATAAATAATATATGTTGTATTTCAACTTTATGTACTTACAGTTAAAAGCCAAATGAAAGCAAATTCTGCTAACAGAACATTAAATTACATTTTTAACTGACTGGCAAACATATAATTTCTAAAAATCAGTCTTCTTATCAGATTGGTTCGATTTTGCTCCTTCATTTTGTGACTCTTGCTACTGCCATGCACAGCAGGAAATTCAGCTGAAGTCAAAGGACTAAACAAATAAACAAAGCAGCTGCTTTAGAATACTTCAAACAGGGCCAAGTCCTGAGTTAAGAGGGTAAGTTAGCTAAAATAAAAAAGGTGAAAAATTAAAGTAGTATAAAAGTACTTTATATCTCTCCCATCATAAAAGGAAGGAAAAGTGATGTATGGAGATTGGTAGCTGAAGCCTGAAGGTCTAGCTCTGGTTCTTATTTGACTCAGAAGAGGTTTGAGGGCACAGCTTGGCCTTCAGTGATTTGTGACAGATGGTGAGTAACAAGTAAGCTCTCTAAGAGATAAGGGCTTTGGGTAAGCATCTTAGGTTGTTGGCTGGGAAGATGCAAGGGCTTTGTTGTAACATGTATTCGGCAACCCTCACCATCATTCAACCTTACATAAACACTGAAAGCACGGCCATGGGATAAATACAATAAACATATATAGGCACAGATACTCTACAGTTGCTGCTTCTAACTGCTAATCAGTCACCAGATTTAACAAAGTCTGTAATTTAACCTGGCAGATGGGCATGGTGGAAAAGCTGACAGTTTAAGCATTGTACCAGAGTGACCAACCTAATGGAAAACACCAGACTTGGGCCTTGTTTTAGGAAAAGGCTGCTAATAGATACTGCAGAAAGATTATTTGGAAGAAAATTATGAGGCTTGTAGATATTTACATACATAGATTTATGAAGTTAACTACTGCAGTTTTATCTAAGCATGAAACAATATCCCAGCCAATGTTCTATTGGACTGTGCCACTTGACTAAAATATCACTCATTGAGCAATAGTTTGTCAGTCTGTGATAGTGACTTTCTCCTAGAAAGTTATCTCCAAGAACAGTGCTAAATTGTTGCTACCAGTTTCATACTGTACCCATTGCATTAGCTTTGGCATTATCTGAATGCAGGTAGATTATAATGCAAAATATTGATCTAGAGGATTTTTTTCCCCCACTTCATCTGTATCTTAGTTTCTACCATTGCTCTAAAAAGATGGATGTTCAATATTATTATCTAGCAGACAGAAAGGTAAAAAAAAAAAAAAGAAAAAAAGAAAAAAAATCAATTTTATCACCTGGTGCTTCGTGCCCATATCTTCCAGCATTCAAGCTGTGGAGCTGTTACAACCTGCAACATAAAGTAATTTGTTAGCCAATGCTATGACAATTTCTGGCAGATTGATGTATTACTATATATACATTGGTGCTCCTGAAATCATATTTCTGATTAAAGATAAGAAAAGAGTATGGCAACCAATCGACTGCTTTTAATGGAGTAATAATTTCATTAAGTGCTGTACTGCAGGATAGTAGTAATATTTAGCAAAGGAAAACCTCAGTGAGTGTCAGTCATGCATTTTCCAGGACTGATGGTGATATATGATGGTTGTTTATTAATTGTAAAGGTGACCTAAACAGATTAAAAAGATTTGGCTTTCTGCTTTTAAAAAGGTAATGAAATGAAACAAAGCAAGGATTCTCATCTTTACCAACCCCACACTGTTACCAGAAAAATTTAGCTTAATCTTTAGCTTGAATTCCAGATGTAGGTAAATGTCTATTAAAATTTATCAGGATGTCTTGAGACTGGGAAGTAAAAACCTTCATTCCCATCCCGCTTTCAGGACAATATTCAGCCATAGCTGAGGATTTGTGCCACTCTTCCCTGGTCTTTCCTAACCTTTTAAACCTCATTAATCCTTTCCTGTCATGCCCTCTATAATTTAATCTGTTAAATGCAGGTCTCATTCAGCCCTTCATTATCCCACTAAATCTTTTTATGTTTGATTATTTTACACAAATATAAGGTAGATAAGAATCTAAGTGAAAACTTCACTACTGATAACAAAATCGAACTGTTAGTTTTTGCTTATCATGCCAATGGCTCTGTACTCATTCAAGACAATTTCTTGTATAAAACTTTCTACAAAATATAGATAAATATGTTACAGAACAAGTTACCAAGATACTGTAATGGAAGGGGTAACTAATTAAANATACAAGCACTAAGCAAGTACAGTTACAAAAGCAGAGCATCGATACAATAAGGCAGAGCACATTGTGCTCACTGCTCACCTCCTTTTATCCATACAACCCGAGACTAATGTGCCTTTGGACACAAAATAGCCAATCGGAATGGCAGTTAGCCAAGCCTGACCCTATTAGGTGAAGCCACAGGCTTGCTTTACCCTTTGTAGAGCAGGACACAGGCCTTGCACAAGGCATACACAAGCTGAGTGTGTGTATCTTGTTTATCACAGGATGCAAACAAGTCTGGGCAAGCCAGAGTCCTCAGAGTCAGAGGCTCCAGGTTCTCTGTTCTCTTTCCCATGGTTGCCTCTCCCCAAAACAGAAGGAGGGAGAGCAGAAAAACATGTCTGGGCAAGCCAGGACATGGATAAACCTATTTTGGCCTGCTTAGGCCTACTGCAACGGATACACTAGCAGTAGTTATGCAATTAATATATTCCTTTAAAAGATATTATGCAGGCTGTTGACCTACCAAAAAAGCTGTGACTAGGTAAATATTCTAAAATATATATGTTGTTCTGATCTCCCTTAAAACAACAGAGCAAGGGGTACCTCTGTTGAAATGTGCAGAATTTTATACTTAAGTTCACTGAGTGGCACTGCAAATGTCTGTGTATAATGGAGTCATCAGAGGATTACTGTTTTACATATTTTATAAGATGGTATTAAAATGCTGTTAAGACACCACCTATCTTTCTTAACCATCAAACCCATCTGCTCCTGGAAGTTTCAAATATCATGAGATTAGATGAAAAATCCTGGCATGTAATAGAAATGCTATGTATTTCTGCTTCTTTCTTCTTACCCTTTTGCTTTCTCGTTTTTAAGAAGAATTTTTTTTCCCCAACAGTTGATACATTTAGGAAAGAAAAAAGACAGCAAAGACAGTAATAGTAGCAAAAAAAAAAACCCAAACAAACCAACAAACAAGCCAGAAAACCCCAACAACAATAAAAAAAAAACCCAACAGCAAATATTAGCATACAATGACCTGACACTGTAAGATAAAATTTATGAAGAATGGAATGTCAAGATGTGTTTTTGTTTTTATTTCTGTTGTGTTTTACAATCAATTCAGCTTGTATTTATGGAAGTTCAATTTTAATTTTCTTTTTAGACTTGATCTATAGTCAAGTTTCTAAAAGCATCTAGGTGCTCTATATTTATAGAAGTATGGCTATGCATTGTTAAGTGTAACTTTTAAAAGTGAAACTTTTAGATGCTTATACATCTACAGAAAATGGTATAAAACAGGACCATTGGTTCATATTAGAAGAATTTTAATGCAATCTTAAAATTTTAAAGGGTGTATGGTTTGTATTGAAAAAACAAATACATTACTTCAGTATTTTATTAAGTGGTCTCAAAGAAGACAAACTTCATGGAAATCCAAATTGTCATTTTTGTTAACTTTTAACTAACAGAAGACAATATAAAAAAATACAAATATCTGATAAATTCTCTGTTATATCAGAATAAGATAATTTTGTATTGATTTGTGTAAATTTTAAAGCAATTTCTCTCTTTCTATCAAGGTACCCTGCCTGTATATCTTAAGACAAATTGCCATTCACTTATACACCCCAAGATTTGAATTTTTTCTTTAAGGAGTAACAAGCAGAAACTTTAGCTGCATGAAGTAGATTAGTATGGAACTAAACATAATAAACCCACACACTTTAATGATGTTTGCCTATGTGACAACACATCTATGAAAATTATTCAGATGTGTGCTGTAAATATGAAGACTGGAACTGATGCCAATTGAAATCTCTAAAGAATAAATATATTGAGAGGGTCTGTGGATATGTAGGTACATGCAAACAAACTGCCCATTTACTGAGTTGGAGTTTCTGGTATTTAGTTTCTATCTACAGGAGTCATAAGTTCTAATTAATGGAAATGATACTAAGGGACAGAAAAAGCAACAGGAAAAAAAAATCTGAATTCCTGGTTATCTTTTAGCTTAGTTAAAACATTTCAGGATTATTTTTTCAAATAGCATCTACTTCTGGTTCTTCTGCTAACTGTCTAAATCATTTAGGACAAATCCTTTTCCTGTACATAGTTATTCTGATTTTTTGCTGAGGTGTGATAATGTGATTGAGCACTAAAGATGCCATGGAGTTAAATGCTTTTTTTTTTCACTACAGAGATCAACTTCTCAAGGTGACTTTTCCTCTGTTAAGGAGAACGACAAAGAATTAGGCTATCTGTAGAGATGTCATGTAGCTCTTCAGTAGCTCCAGGGATCACTGCAATAGACAGAGGGCAGTGAAAAACAGTAGTATTACTATTGAGGGTTCGTTTTGGAGTACAAAATGGCTAAAAATGTGATCCAGTTTGGTGGAAACCAGGACTTTANTATGGCAGGGAGTTGGAACTAGATGAGCTTTGAGGTCCCTTCCAACCTTACCATTCTATGATTCTATGATTCTAAGTTAATCAGAGTAATCTCAGGTGAGTTTCTCATTTTTCAGGTTTTAGTTGCTTGAGAAGAAATGCTTGATAAGTTTTTTAGAAGAAAACAAACAAACAAGCAAAAGAACCCCCCCCCAAACAAACAAACAAAAATAACCAAACCCAAACAAAACCCCTCCCAAACAATCTACCACCACCAAAACCACAAACAACCAAACCAAAGCCTAAAAACAACAGAACAAGTCATAGAGGTTTGGAATTAGGACCAGAATCCATATACATCTAGAAAGTTATCAGTTTGAGTCCTCTCTGTGAGTCTGTGTCCACATACATATATATCCTGAAAAATGCAAAAAAATATTTCCTGTCTACTTATTTTATGTTTGCTTCTGAAGCTTTTTTCAGTCCAGTCTTATAAAGAATATGTGTTGAAGCAAACAGCTCCCACCCCAAAAAACCAAAAATCAAACATGCTTTGATTACTTACATGATTATAAAAATATCATTTTTATTATGTAAATTCCATCAAAATTATATTCTCAATATATTATTTTGAAAACATCTAACTGACAGTGGATAAAACCATTATAAATTAACCATGCAGCTAATTCTACCTATTTGGACAAAACTTGAGTATTTTTGCCTGTTATTTTTCTAGGATTTTGCTCTGAATTGCATAATCATACCATATTTCATATAGAATCATAGAATCATAAAATTATAGAATGGTAAGGTTGGAAGGGACCTCAAAGCTCATCTAGTTCCAACCCCCTGCCATAGGCAGGGACACCTCCCACTAGTATATTGTGCAGCATAATTTCTAATTCATATGCTGAAGACCAACAGCAGAGCACCAGGTATATGCAGAAAGTTTAAAAATAAAATATTCATATCCCCAAATGTGTACTCTGTCACCTATACCATTCCTGATTTTATTTTTATTTTTTAACACCTGGTACATTACTAATGCATGTTTGTTTGTTTGTTTGCCTGTTCTAGCTACTTGTTCAACATCTGTGTGGTGGTTTGAGGCTAATTGGAATATTTTAGTGAAAATAATTACATTATAGGCTGTGAAAAGCAAACACTGGTGATGTCTGCTGCACTCATAGGCTTGCTGAGATGTTGAAGAATAAGAACACAAACATAGATAAGAGACTCTCTCGGAGAGTCTCGGGCTCTCTAGCTGGCTCGGCCTGGACCTCTGTGCTAACCTAACTAACCACTCTGCTTCTAACCCTCCCTGGTCGATCCTCCAAACTCACCTTGCATGTAAGCCAAACCCTGTGGTAAGGCAGAGGGGTGGAAGAAGGTGGAAGGGTAGTTGGGAGCCCCTCCTGGGGACTCTAATTTTTGGGAGGGGAATTGTGTTTTTGTATTACCTTGAACTTGTATATGTGTGTAACTATTCCTGTCTGTTGTGTATATCTCTGCTTGTACATTGTGCTAAGCTGTAAGTAGAGCTTCAGTCCTTAACTTCCAGCCAGCTGAGTCTAGTCTAGGGGATTTTTCATAGTGTATGTGGGGGGAGCAGAACTCCCAAACCATCACAATCTGCATTTCAGTTAAGATCATCATTGCCATCTTCAATGCTGTGTTGTTGCTTTCAAGGTATAATAACGCCAGAGACAGCACTCCTGTGGCTGGCATTAGTTGGCATACTTTTATTTTTGTAGAGTCAGATGCGTTTAACAAGTTTTCTGCTGTTAATCACTGGTGATAAAAAAAAATAAAATTAAAAAAACAAAAGAGTACAGTAATGAAACATCAGGATGCTTTTTTTGGTGGCTGTTTCTCGTTCTTCTTTTTCTGATGGGCATAGCAAGAGTTTAGGTTGCAATCCATAACAGTGCAGTGTTTTCCCATTCAAGGTGACTGCAAACTCAGTTCCTCCTGGCAGTACAAATTATTCACCTATCAAGTTTTCCTTGTGACATTGAAAACAGTTGCACAAGAAAATGTGTCTCGCAGCCTTGAAATAGAAACAAATTATAAAGGAGGGTAGAGCCGCATCTAAGCGCTTCTGCCGCATCTAAGCCCTTCTGCCACATCTTGCTGACAGATGGGAGCTGTAACACCAGTCACCAGTGCTTGCAACCCCAGTGCAGTTAAAGAAAAGAAGCATTCATCAAGCCATTCATTTCTCATACCTCAAAAGGAAGGCTGTTTACATGATGTCAGCAAATGATTACCCTCTGCTGCTGTTGTTGTGCTACCTATGGGAAAAGGTGAAAAGGTTGTTTTTAAATCCCATGGAGCTGTTGATTAAGGAAACAAACTCAAACTACAAAAGAAAAAAAAAAAAGGAAGTAAGCATCATCAGGCTCACATCTCTGACATGTTCTGGAACAATGAATATAAAGTGCAAACCGCTTCAATATATCAAGGGAGAACAAAAGGGTTTATGCACTTTCCAGATGAGTCATGGGTTTAGGTTCTTTCTGTGGGTTTAGGTCCTTATTAGCTCTTATCTAAGAGCAGACCTGGGATCTTTCCAGTAGTTTCAAGATTTCCTTGACTTTTTCTTAAAGGTTCATTAACTGTTCCTAAGAAAACAAAGCTGTGTGGAATTCCATATGTGTAATTTTGTAAACGAGTCCATACTGGACCATCAGTGGAAAAATCCAAGGATCCATAAACTAAAAAAAGTTTCAGACCTACCACTTTAGGTATTGAATTCCTACCAAACTTAAACTAAAATGTGTTGCCAGGTATTATCCAGTCACTTTAACATCTCATTAATTTTGGAGACGTGGAGCTATCATCTGTGGCTCTCAATAGGACACATTAAGTGACTTTACTATTAAAGGTAGAGTTTAGCTTATTTAAAAATGTCAGATGTAACTGTACACACAATCGTTGTGGTGGTTTCCATGCTTTCTTTTAGTCCAGACTCTCTCCAAGACTTTTTTTTTTTCTTTGAACATCTGCATATCACTACTCTTGAAGAACTGATTTTTCCAAGTGAGAAATTTAGCCTAATATCTGGGCTTGAATTGTTGTTTAAAAAATTACTTCATGTGTATGTAAAACCAAAAATAGTACCTTCAGTTTAAGCAGGATCAATAATATGTCATCTTTACTTCATGTTCTAACAGCTCAAACCTTCTACCTGTGTGATGGCTTTGTTTGACTTTCCTTACGCTTTTAAGGTCTAGTAGACCTGTAGTATCTTTTATAACTTGGGGAAAAAAAAAATCTGTTTTAAAAATATGTAATTACTATTAAAAAAAATTCAGTTTAATTAGGATCAATAATATGTCATCTTTACTTCATGTTCTAACAGCTCAAACCTTCTACCTGTGTGATGGCTTTGTTTGGCTTTCCTTACGCTTTTAAGGTCTAGTAGACCTGTAGTATCTTTTATAACTTGGGGAAAAAAATAATTCTGTTTTAAAAATATATAATTACTATTAAAAAAAACATTCGGTTTAAGTAGAATCAATAATATGTCATCTTTACTTCATGTTCTAACAGCTCAAACCTTCTACCTGTGTGATGGCTTTGTTTGACTTTCCTTACGCTTTTAAGGTCTAGTAGACCTGTAGTATCTTTTATAACTTGGGGAAAAAAATAATTCTGTTTTAAAAATATATAATTACTATTAAAAAAAACATTCGGTTTAAGTAGAATCAATAATATGTCATCTTTACTTCATGTTCTAACAGCTCAAACCTACCTGTGTGATGGCTTTGTTTGGCTTTCCTCACGCTTTTAAGGTCTAGTAGACCTGTAGTATCTTTTATAACTTGGAAAAAAAATAATTCTGTTTTAAAAATATATAATTACTATTAAAAAAAATTC
>WBNM01031176.1:14602-24976 GCA_013399055.1 Ramphastos sulfuratus | reverse complement strand
TATTTTTTATATATTCAAAGAAAATCAGCAGCCACATCTTATCCCTGTGGCTGAGCTAAAATTTACTTTTAATTTGGAAAAAAGGTGAAACTCAATCTAATAGTTTTATCTTCATAATGATGGTTGAGCTAAAATTTACTTTTAATTTGGAAAAAAGGATGAAACAATCTAATAGTTTTATCTTCATAAGGATGGTTGAGCTAAAATTTACATTTTCATTTGGGAAAAAGATAAAACAGTCTAATATGTTCATCTTCATAATCAATTTGTCATATCAAAGCATGATCATATGAAAAGCATAGACCATCAATGCCTGTAATTACTATATCTGCCTAACAAAAGAGTTCTCTAGATCATAAAATCACAGAATGGTAAGATTGGAAGGGACCTCAAAGATCATCTAGTTACAAGCCCCTGCCATAGGCAGGCACACCTCCCACTAGTACAGGTCACTCATGGCCTCGTCCAACCTGGCCTTGAACACCTCCAGAGAGGGAGCATCCACAACCTGATGTTTCTGGGTGTGATCTAGTTCTTTTTTGCCTATATTCCTGAAGAACTTCACCATATCATAACTAGAGTCACCTATGAAAATTTTGGCAGTAAGAAAATTAGACACAGACTAATAATTATATCCTCAAAAAGTTAAATAATCCTACTTTAAAAGCTAACACTAACATCAGAGTCAGAATGAAATACCGAATTTCAAAGGTATAACTTTAAAGCTATGTGAATAGAAATTATTGACCAAGAATAGTCAGGGTGTTGATGAATTAGCTGTCTGTTACATAAACCATTTATCCTCTGATTTTGTTATATATTTTTTGTTATTGGACATAACACATTAAACCAAATACTGTGTAAAAAATCTGAACCTTATAACAACACAAGCAACATACCCGTGGTACTCCGATAGAACTTGGCTGTAGATGTGGTGCACAGAGCAGAACAAGCATGTTAAACCTCAAGCTGTCTGCTTTTACAGCAGTATTCTAACTCCTGTTAGCCACAAAGACCTTGAACAACTGAGAATTGTATTCACATAGCTTGTCACTAATGCAACCCAACACAATCCAACTTTTCTAATTTCTAACCAACACGCTATTCATTTGGCAGTTCTAAACTCTGTTCTGTTTCTAATTTTAAACCTCAGGTGTATGGTAACTTACCTCTAGGACTTCTACATAGGACTCTGTTAGATTTTATGATCCTAGGTTAGGTAATTCACACCACTGCTGCTGATGTTACAAATGGCTAGCATAAAATGAACACATGAAAACTCTAAGTCACAGACATGGACGATAAAAAGAAAGCTGTGATTTGCACTGCAAAGGCCTAGATAGTTAAAGCAGACTATTGAAAATTGAACTATTTTGAGTGTAATTGAATTTTTAAAAATTCTGTAAAGTAAGTGTTTAAGGACAGGTGTTCAAGGCAAGGTTGGAGGAGGCCTTGAGTGACCTGTACTAGTGGGAGGTGTCCCTGCCTATGGCAGGGGGTTGGAACTAGATGATCTTTGAGGTGTCTGCCAACCTTATCATTCTATGGTTCTATGATTCTATATGACACAGCATGTAATCAGCAATGACAAATACATGATCTGTGCACACATAAATATATAGGTGGTTGAACTGTATCAATGGGGCAACAATTATGTGCCAATGTGGGCAGGTGAATGTATTCTTTTTATATTTTATTCTTTTTTGTGGAAGGTGTTCATTGACACAGCCTGGTAAAGCCAGCTCATGGAAACGTAGCAAGTTAAGAGGTGCAAGTTTATCTCGTTTGAGAGACAGATTAAAGGCAGGGGGGTGTAGATTCATTATCAAACAGCCTCATTTTTTCAGTAAAGACAACCAGTTCCTCATCACCTAGCAAATAAAAGAGACAGCAAGCTTTGCAGCTGAATTTTAAAAAAACAAGCACAACTCTTCTCCAGTGTCCCACATTTATTAATATTACATGACTTCAGGTGTTTGACAAATGCAGATACACAAAAACTAAAGCCTAATTCCTGCATTTTGACTGGATTACTCAAAAGACTGGACTATCTACTAACTTCAAATCAAATCACTGGAACAGGTCGCCCAGGGAGGTTGTGGATGCTCCCTCCCTGGAGGTGTTCAAGGCCAGGTTGGATGAAGCCTTGAGTGACCTGTACTAGTGGGAGGAGTCCCTGCTTATGGCAGGGGTTTGGAACTGGATGATCTTTGAGGTCCCTTCCAACCTTATCGTTCTATGATTCTATAAATTTCACTGCTTTTCAGTGGCATCACATGCCAAGGCTCTTATTGTAAACCTCTGCAGCTGGAACCAGTACCTCACCCGAATTAAACCTGAGGTTAGGTAGTCTTGAACAAAATCTATCGTGCATCTTTAAGCTAGAATTTCAGCCTTCTGAAAGCAGTATGATCAGATCTAGAGTTGTTGAATTCTCAAAACCCTTCCAGTAGCCATTTCAGCAAAAGAAATTCCTACAGAAATTCACTTGGGGGCTTTCTTCCTTACACCTGGGGTATTAAGAAGTGGAATTCTCTCATACGCTACTTCGGCACATACAACCCCAAATTTATTTATTAATTGTTTAATTATTATTATTATTTATTAATTCTTATATACAGTATTGACATGACATTCTTAAAGACTACAATTTTTGTCTAAGTTGTAATGACAGACCCCTTTCTATATTAAAAAAAAAGAAGTATTTTTTAAAGAAAAAATACAATATTCATTCCCAATATACATAAACAACTATGTGAATAAGTCCAGAGAAGAAAAATAAAAGAGAGAAAATAATTTTAGTAATGAGGTAAGCTAGGAAAATATTGTTGATGAGAGTTTGTTACTATATGGAAAATGTTCCTGTATCCTCTATCAGTACTGAAATCAATTAACATTATGGTAAGAGAGGGATGAGAATACTATCATGAACAAATCTTCAAGAGATTTAAGAAATTATGAACCTTATTCTTTCTGTCACACTACAACTGTTACATCTAGGCCTTTCCTCATCAAGGGGAAAAAAATTAACAGCTAGAAGGACTGCAAATCAAAGCAGAGATATATCAGCATGTTACTGGTGAGGAGCAAAATAAAGTGGGAAACTGGTGAACAGCTTCAGGGACTGGTTTGGGGTTGTTGCCTGAGCACAGCCAAAATTGCAGGCCAAGTGACTTCAGGCAAACAGCATGTCAAAGTCACTCAAAATATTAAGCTAAAAGTAAAATAGTAAAGAAACAGAATAATAGTTTCCTATTAAAATGGGAAAAATGTTAAAACATTACTATTTACAACAACTATAATAATGATTTAACAATTATAATGCAGCATGTAGTATAGAGTACATGATACTTATAAATATGGATATAATTTAATTTATCATATATTATAATAAATTGTATCTTATAATAATATTAGTGAAGTAATTTTACATATTTATGGTAAAATACTGATACTGTCTGATGTCTACAATATGTTCTGTAAGATAATCTAATCAACCAGAATAGTTTACAACATTTTGTTTAGTTTGTCTTAATTATTTCTTAACAGATAAGAATATGACCTTATGTCTTTGTTCCCACTTTCCTATCTTTTCACTCACACCTACTCTCTTTTCTCTCCAAATGGTGTTGCTACACTTAGGGCCAAATTTTCCTACTTTAATGTTCCTGCCATTTTGAATGACATTCCTATAATTCTTTGTCTTCTTAAGTCATAAGATAATTTCAAAAACCTCTTCAGGTCTGTCTGGGTTAGTTTCTTTTTACATTAAATTGACTTCATGCCATATTATTCTGTCTATGGGTACTTATGTCAAGACATGTGGAATTTAATAGAAAAATTTACATAGACTTAGCTTATGTCTCTAAACCTAAACTAATTTCTCTGCAGAACAGGAAAAAAAAAAAAGTACAAAAACTTTATAAAATGTATCCCTTACAGATATAAGCCTATAAAAATAATTTTATTTATTCATCATGGGCAGAAACATTCTGAAATATAAAGTAAGGTATATTAGGAAGCTGTTGATTTGGAATATGTTACCTAAATTAAACTAGAATTATGTTGATTTATGTTCAGACTCACTGATTATTTGAGAATATCTTCAGTACGTGCTTCCAAATGGATTCATTATCAGAATTTTATGAGTTGATTTTCTAAGTTGTGCAGTCCCCTAGACCAGCAGAAATCTCAGTTATCTGTGCACTTAGCTGTTCTAATGGGTAAATAACTTACCAGGTTACTCACATAGCAAGCATTTTTGCATACATACTTCCACGCACTCTTTGCTTGGTTGTCAAATTCTCTTTCTAATTTATAGATGTGACTAAGTCTTTCTCTTAATTAGGAAAATATATTGGCACTTGTTCTCTAAATTTCTTCTTACTGAGGAAAGTTAATTTTATATCTGGGGCATTAGACTGTGAACTTTCTGATTATGGTACTGAACTTCATGTGTTTTTCTTTTTAAATGTAAAGCAAAGGGATACAACATTTTTAACAATATTCCTTTAGAACAGTTCTCAGGGTTTGGAGGAAAGGGGTCACTGGTGTTGTTAACTGTATTGAACAGTTCACTGATGCAAAGAAATATATTTTTTCTTTCTGACATGGCAAAAGTAACTGGATAGAAAAGCTCTTGTTCGTCGGCACTTAACCATACTGTCTTCTACCAGTCATGCAACAAATATTTTTTTCCAAAGACATCAACAGAATAACATTACTAGACAAACTGACATTTAACACTGTGTTCCATTCCTGGATCTGTCAGTGACTTACTGCGTAGCTCTGTACATTTAGCCAATGTACAATTTGATATATTGACACATTTACAGTTGATAACAGAATTTATTTAAACATTTGTGCAACACGGTGTATTTTGATGTTATAAAATACTTAAGAACGTATTTTACTTAATGATAGGACAAGCAGAGAATGTTAAGAAAGCTGTTTTGAATAACACCTTGCCAAATGTTAAAACTTTCATTTTCACCCTTTTTCTTTTCTTTTCCCTTACTTTTTTTCTTTTCCTTTTTTTTTTCTTTTAGTTTTTTTCTTTTCCCTTTTTTCTTTCCTTTTTTTCTTTTATCTTTTTTTTTTCCTTTTCCTTTTTTTTTCCTTTTCCTTTTCCTTTTTTTTTTCTTTTTTTTTCCTTTTCCTTTTTTTTTTTTTTTTTTTTTTCTTTTTTTTTTTTTTTTTTTCCCAGTTAGGGATAAAGCATATTCAACAAAATCTGAAATAGTTATTTGTATCTGTGCAAGCTGTGTGCTTCAGTGAATTGGTCCTCTAGCAGTGTTCTATGCACTAGTCTTACAGGACATACTAATTCCAGTGAAAAACAGATGTCAGAAAAATAAACTTTTTGAACATCCTTACACAATGCCACAATCCTGAAATTTTCCTACTTACAATTTTCTTTATATGCCTCATGGATTAAAAGCAAATGACTCACATACGTAAATTAATTATTATTTTGTTCAACATCAATTCCAAAAATCATAACATTAAAATTTTACGACTCCAAAACTCTTTGTTACTCTGTCTTTTGTATGAAGGTTAACTGTTTAAGTGTTTAATTAAAATAATTAGAATTGAAAAGTATTTCTGAAACTGACATTGTAAAACATTCAGTAATGAGCAACCTGTTACCACAGCTATAATTCAATAACTAAAATATGAGTATTGTTTTAAAAATAAAACCCAAATGAATACATTTGCTCTAAGATGAGCATCAAGGTATTATGTAAATAAGAAAAAATGAAGCAGACCCTGATTTTCCCAGGGAATAAAACACACCCTTGGTACTATGCCAGGTTTAGTTCTGTAACTCAACAGAAAATAATTCAGAATAGTTTTTCTTTTCTCTGTAAAATCAAGGGGTAAGGCAACAAGATAAAAGAAAACAAAGCCAGCTGAAATAAAACATCTGTCTATATATGAGCTTTGATGATGTTCAGGTAATCCAGATCCCAGTGTTTTGATCAACATTGCAATCACTTCTAAACAAAAGGTAAACACTAATTGAGATGAAGGTTAGAGGTAATTCTTACACTGTATGAAGTACTTATGCAGTTTTCCTCTTCCTGCTTGAAGACATAATGGTAAGAGCATACTGATCTCTTTTGTTTTAGGGATAATGATGTTCAAACTTCCGAACACACAAGACACTTGAGCACATTTACAAGCAAGGAAAAGAGTACAGTTCAAACAAAATTTCCAAGTTTCGGACTTTTCATCTTTGTCCTGGTAGGGCATAAATCCTGCCAGGCCAGTTTAACCCTTGCTCTCCTCCTCCTGTTGTGGGTCCAGGAGTTGTAGCAGATTGAGCAAACAATGGAGCAGCAAAGCCTTGAGGGTTGGGAGCTCAGCACCACATGTCAGGTGTCTGCTGCTGCCCCTCAAGGTGCCTGCGTGGTCACAGGAGGCACGAAGCCTTGAATTCATTGGGCAGAACAATGATGGCAGTGCCTGCTGGCCAGTTTCATTTTCAAAATGATCTATTTAATGAGGGGTGATTTAGAAACCGCATCGACTGCCTTTCTGCCTTTTCTGCCTTTTCTCTCTTTTCTGCCTTTCTGCACTGACCCTCCACCAGGAGCAGTACCCTTTCACAGCTAGTTCACTGGGAATCCTTGTGGCCACCTGTTTGCAGCTTGCACTTGCAGCTGCACAGCAGCTCAGCTCTTCTCTCCTTCCCTCTTCCTGGAATATTTTGTATTTTATCACAGGATCAATATGGTGAGTTTTGGAAGCCTCCTTGTACAGGAAACTTACTCAGGGACCAAGGCATTGTGAGTACATCTGTTGGAGTTGATACTAAGCCTCCTGTAAGCATAGTTAGAATGTTTTCTGGTTTTGCATTCCTATTTTCCAAGTTCTGATTGTTTGAACTGTTTAATTCTGTGTTCATAAATATCCCTTGTGCAACCATTTCCTGTCAACCAAAAATCCAAAGAATCTCAGGGTATTTCCCCAAATTTTTGAATATTAATAATAAAAACCATGTTAATACAGAAATTAATAATCATAATTAATAACAGATTATTAATATCACCACAGTTTATCATAGTTTCTGTATGGGACACTGCTTCCCTATGCCCACCAAGTGTTTTATGCCTTTTTAGTGTATTTCATTCTGATGCTCTAGTGCTTCTACATGAAAAGCATATTCATAACAGGTTATTAATATCATCACAATCATTATCAAAAAGCAATCACATTCAAAGCATACAGTCCTGAGTTCAGCTAGGAATTTGTCAAGAATCTGGCAGAGGCCACAGCCAGGATAGCCTACTGAGCCAGCCAGGGGTATATTTGATACCATGAGACACCATGCCCACTCTAGAAGCTGGTGGGGAGCTGGTTGGGGCAACCGTGTGCAGCTCCAACAGGTGGAGTGAAAGGCTGGACCAGGTGTTAACAGTTTCCAAGTGGTGAGCAGTTGCATTGTATATGACTCAGTTTATATATGATTTCATTAGTATTATTGTTATTACTGACATTTCTTCTCTCTCTCTGTTGTTCTAGTAAATTGTCCTTGCCCCAGTCCATGGAGTTTTGCCTTTTCTCCCAATTCCCTTTCCCATCCCACTGGCGTGGAGAGTGAAGTGAGGAGTGAGATTTCATGTGATACTTGGTGGCTGGGCCTAAACCATGACATATGACTTTTTATTTTTTTTTAATAAAGCAACATTTTCTAAACAGAATTTTTTATTTAGTAAAGTGAATATATTTTACACATCACTCTAAGTAAATTCATGTCAATAAAGCCTCTATAAAACAACATTTCAGTCATCTGCTTGAGATTAGACTACAGTTCCTAGTATTGATGTCCAGTTCACAGCAACAAAAACCTCTCCCTTATATGCAAGATGGAGCCCCCAGCACACGAAGAACATTGAACTGTTGGAGGCCCAAAGGAGGGCCACGAAAATGCTCAGAGGGCTGCAGCAGCTCTGCTATGAGGACAGGCTTAGAGAGTTGGGGCTCTGCAGCCTGGAGAAGAGAAGGCTTCCAGGAGACCGTAGAGTAGCCTTCCAATATCTTGAAGGGGGCTACAGGAAGGCTGGGGAGGGACTATTGACAAGGTCTTGCAATGACAGGACAATGGGCAATGGGTTTAAACAGGCAGAGGGGTGATTTGAACTGGATGTTAGGAAGAAGTTGTTTGCAGTGAGGGTGGTGAGACACTGGCGCAGGTTGCCCAGGGAGCTTGTGAGCACAGAAGCACAGAATGTGAGCGAAGATCACATTGGGTAATTCTGTGCTCCACAACCTCCCTGGAGGTGTTCAAGGCCAGGTTGGAGGAGGCCTTGAATGAACTGTACTAGTGGGAGATGTCCCTGCCTATGGCAGGGGGTTGGAACTAGATGAACTTTGAGGTCCCTTCTGACCTTACCATTCTATGATTCTATGATTCTATGAGTCAGGAGATACTGTTTATATTTTATACAGCAGATGTTTCTTTTTAGTATCAATACTCATACAGTCCTTCTAATAGTCAGGCAATCCACTCATCTTCTATAGCATCTACAAATAAATATTTCAAGTGGAGTATTGTTGCATTGTTTAGAAGTTAGTAATTAGGCAATATTAATGATCATATGAAATAACACCTGTTAGCATCCATCACCATCATTTTAAGCACTTGAAATGCTCACAAAGAATTGGAAATCCTTTAGAACAAAGTAGTTCTTAACAATTTTTCTAACAAGCAACTAGGTAGCATTGCTTGGTTTTCATCTCATTTATAAACACCTCTCAATTTACATATGCCTTATATTCAAATCACACAGAAAACAGTAATATTTTACTACTGATGAATACTGAAGATGCAGTTGCAAACTCTTATTATTCAAGAGGCAGAAGAAGCATTTTGTTACAAATCATAGTGTCTCAAGCCATATGTCCTAAGAGATACCTGGCTATCTGCATGTATGCATATTTTCTGGGCTACAGACTTTGTTTTGTCAATCAATACAAAGCTGATTCTACTTGTTATGCATTTTTTAACATTTTTGTTTGCTTTTGTCTTTGTCAAATATGAGATCAATGTGAGAAGATTTAATGTAACAAATGATGGGACCTGCATGAGAGAATGTAGGAAGTCTTCAGATGTATAAGAGAAAACTTTAATTCAGATGTCTAAGAGAAAACTAATTCTTTTGCCAATGCCTTCAGGTAGCAATGCTGAAAACTGGTTCAGGAGCCTTTCTGCCTGCTTCATAAGACATCCTTCACAAACAGGCCTGTGTATCTGGGCTATCTTGATACAGAAAAATCTGCAGTGAAGCCGTGTCTGCCTTCAGAACTGGCTTTGTAGAGTGGTGCAAATCTCTGTGTACATTAACCAGATATTTATGAGGCATAGCAAGGTGCTTTCCAAAGTACACACAGAGCAATGTCATTGAGTCTACCACAAGCACTCCATTTTGCTCATAGGTCTTAAGAGAAGTGTTTCCCAAATGCATGGGGCAGGAAGTGCACAGCAAACCAGAACTACATGGAGTTTCAGAGAAAATATCAGATGGAGAGGTTATAACTACATGCAGTGGAATTTGGCCAGGACATTGAAATTAACACATTCAGCTCTTCTGAAAAGCATTATGCGATCCTGAAGAAATGCAAACAGATGGAATATGCTTCACATCTCATCCAAAAATGGCATACTTCTGACAACATGAAGCTCCTTGAAACTATAATGGAAAATGCATAGGCTGTTATTGTAGAAGGTACCAGAGGCCTTGAGTAGTAACGTGACTTAAATAAAGTTACTCCTAATTTAACCATGTGTGAAAGAGAAGAAAACTAGGTCCTGGGTTTCCTTGCTTTCTTCCCTGGGAGGGGCAATAATCTCATGAAACCTAACTCATTTGTTAGGCATTTCCAGAGCAGAGTAAAAGTTGTGCCAAAATGTTGCAATTCGCACGTGGTCTGAGCTCAGAAACCTGAGGACTATTTCATTTACAAGGATATAAATTTTACTGTAACTTCAATAATAATTACACAGGGAAAGACTTGGTTCTCTATTCCCCATGTTCTCAATGTTCTTTATACTACAGTGTTTCAGGTTGTGTTCATTCAAATCATCTTGTGTGACATGGATTTTATCATGTCTTAATGGAACTATAATAATACCAATGTGTAATGGTATAGAATCATAGAATCATAGAATGGTAAGGTTGGAAGGAACCTCAAGGATCATCTAGTTCCAACCCCCTGCCACAGGCAGGGACACCTCCCACTAGTACAGGTCACTCAAGGCCTCGTCCAACCTGGCCCCAAACACCTCCAGGGAGGGAGCAGCCACAACCCCCCTGGGCAACCTGTGCCAGTGTCTCACCACCCTCATTGTAAAGAACTTCCTCCTAACAT
>WBNM01031176.1:0-14227 GCA_013399055.1 Ramphastos sulfuratus | reverse complement strand
GATGTTAGGAAGAAGTTCTTTAAAGTGAGGGTGGTGAGACACTGACACACGTTGCTCAGGGAGGTTGTGGAGCACAAAAGCACCCAACGTGATCAAAGATCACGTTGGGTGCTTCTGTGCTCCACAACCTCCCTGGAGGTCTTCTGTGCTCTTCGATCACATTCTGTGCTTCTGTGCTCCATAACCTCCCTGGAGATGTTCAAGGCCAGGCTGGACGAGGCCTTGAGTAGTACTAGTACTACTAGTACTAGTACTACTAGTACTACTAGTACTAGTGTGAAGGAGGTGTCCCTGCCTATGGCAGGGGGTTGGAACTAGATGATCTTTGAGGTCCCTTCCAACCTTACTATTCTATGATTCTATGGTATATATATATATATATATATACATATATGGCATTTAAAACAGATCAAATACCTGAACTTAGATTGTGGTTTCATCATCTGTACATCTACCAATAATCCAATGATATGTATTTGATTCATATCAGACAATTACATTCCTGTCAAATTAGCCAGGATACATGTCACAGAGTTGTAATGTTGGCATTGTGACAGCTGTAGAAGGAAAGATGCTAACATGACTTGGCATAAAGCCTGCTCGTTCAAAAGTAATGTATCACATTTTTTTGATCATAATTAAACCAATAAATTAGAGCTGGTTAATACGTTGTATCAACTGGTCAGAACATTTTGAAATCCAAACTCTACATGTTTTAAAACTGTATATGCTGCTCTGATAAACAACACACAAAAGCAGCAACAAAAAAGGACATCTTTAGTGGCTAAACTAATTTTCATCATCAAACAGGAGGCACAAGAAGTATAGCAGTCACAGAGAGTGCTGAGAACTGAATTCAGTGCTCTTACAGAATCATAGAATAGTAAGGTTGGAAGGGACCTCAAAGATCATCTAGTTCCAACCCCCTGCCATAGGCAGGGACACCTCCCACTAGTACAGGTCACTCAAGGCCTCATCCAACCTGGCCTTGAACACCTCCAGGGAGGGAGCAGCCACAACCTCCCTGGGCAACCTGTGCCAGTGTCTCACTACCCTCACTGCAAAGAAATTCCTCCTGACATCCAGTGTAAATCTTCCCTCTGCCAGTTCAAACCCATTGCCCCTTGTCTTGTCATTACAAGACCTTGTCAATAGTCCCTCCACAGCCTTCCTGTAGGTCCCCTTCAGATATTGGAAGGCTACTCTAAGGTCTCCTGAAAGCCTTCTCCAGGCTGCAGAGTCCCAACTCTCTCAGCCTGTCCTCAGAGCAGAGCTGCTGCAGCTCTCTGAGCATCTTTGTGGCCTCCTCTGGACCCGCTCCAACAGTTCAATGTCCTTCCTGTGCTGGGGGCTCCAGAACCGTACACAACACTCCAGGTGGGAGTCTCTGAGGTCTCAAAAATAGATTCCTCACCTTTTCAGAAAGGTTTATGAATCCTTCCGAAATCTACTCTTCAGGGTGAAATATTTATCAGCCTTTTCTTTTGATGCTTTTAAAATTTATACTGGAAACATAACATCACAAGACATTCTGACACTTAAGGGAAATATATGGGACACTGGTGTCTCTGTTCTTGTACCAGGGAATTCTTGAGTATTTAGGAAGAAGCAAAACATCTTTTTCTAGAAGAGAGTGACTGAGAGTTCCTATGTGTTGGTTGGTTGTTTTTTTTTTTGTTTTAAAGGCTACTTAGGAGATTCTAATGATAGCTGGAAGATGTGTCTATAGCATATTGCAGGATAGTAGTGCCTTGCAGTTTTTCTTCTCAAATTGTGACTGATCTGAATCATGATTTTTCCATAAACTCTGTATTCACTTCCTCTCCACTGCTCTCTTCAGAGGACTGCAATAGCCCCACCATGATTCTTTCCACACACCCAGCTGAAAGTGGGGACCAGTGTGTTAAAATCACAAACTACAGGAAAAACCACCACAGGTAGATTATAATAAGAAAAATATTTGCTAACACCCAGAACTGGACACAGTACTCAAGGTGAGTACTCAAGTACCGTAAGCTTCAGTTTTAACAAACTTTTTTAGCTTCAAATATCTTGTCTTTTGTGGATTTTTTCTTCTGAGTGTATGAAATGTCCATTAAAGTACATAATTCAAGATAGAATTTAGCATTTTGAATTGTTTTCTTCCCTGAGTTCTGCATTAGAAGAAAAAGTGGGGGAAAAAAAAAAAAGCCCAGGAATCAGCAGCTTGTGTTTTTTAACATTGCAGCCATTATAGTTCCCTCTTTCCTTCCTCTTTACAGTTGATTTAAGCTATTAATTTTTCCAAATGTAAGTATTCATAAAAATTGTTGTAAATTCTTTGTACTTCAACAATTTGTCAGTACATCACTAGTGTAAGAAAGCAGAAGTGACAGCAGCAGCACCAGAATTCTCATGAGAGAAAGTTTTTTTCTGTACTGATTTGCCTGACATGCTTAATATTTCACAAAACCAAAATTCAGATTTAATATTAAATAGCACTGACAAGTTTTTTTTGTTATTGTTGATATTTGTTAATTTTTAAATGAAATTGGAAGTTAAATGTTTAGAAGAAAAAAAAAATACTAGTCTACCTTTTGCTTGGCCATGAGGAGACAGATCTTTTGTTCACCAATAGCTAAAATTTGTATTAACTTGATAAAAAAGCCCCAAGATTATAATTCAAATAAGAGCATAAGAATCCTTTTTGGTTCATTATTCCTAGCTCTGTTATGAACCATGCAAAATTAATAATCGATATTAATTTTGGTATCCAGGCAGAGATTGTTAACAACTATGAAAATAGTTGATGAAAAGCAAACACTGGTGATGTCTGCTGCACTCATAGGCTTGCTGAGATGGATAAGAACAAGAACACAAATATAGATAACACAGAGAGAGTCTCTGTCTCTCTAGCTGGTGGTTTTGTCTTCTGGCCTCTCTACTGAGTAATCTAACTAACCACTCTGCTTCTAACTCCCCTGGCCAATCCTCCAAACTCACTTTGTGCATAAGCCAGACCCTCTAGGAAAGGTAAAGGGGTGGAAAGAAGGTGGAAGGGTGGTTGGGAGCATCTCCTGGGGCCTCTGATTTCGGGGATGGATATATTGTGTTTCTGCATTACCTTTAACTTCTATATGTCTCTAACTATTCCTGTCTATTGTGTCTCTATCTGCTTGTACATTGTGCTAAGCTGTAAATAGAGCTTCAGTCCTTAACTTCCAGCCAGCTGAGTCTAGTCTGGGGGATTTTATAAAGTGTGTGTGGGGGGGTGGGTAACTCCCAAACCATCACATCTATGTGTTGCTATAGCAATGACAGCTGTAGTGTTTATCTTCCTGTTTAAGCTTATGTGAATGCAGTGTTAAACCTTGATCATGGTGTTCAAATGTACCCCCTCTCTCTATGTAGCTCTTTTCAGTTTTACCTTGCTTTCCTTTAAACAATTCTCTTTCAAGAAATGTCAGTCTCAATGTTCACAGTATTAGACAATCATTTCTGGGGACGTGGAGGTGCTAATTTTAAACACAGCTGGTTGAGATCATGCGACATTATGTTAATCAGAACATGGTTCCCCCAGACTTGCTGTTATTGCAACAATTCATTAAACAGTCCAGGTGTAAAATATGAGAGATTTGATTGCTCATGGGATTGGTCAGAGCATATAGAGTTTTTCACCTCAAAGTTACTGATGAGAATCCAGACTAGACCAATAATCAGCAACTCCTGAGTTTTCACTCTCTAATGACTCTTCTGTATAGCTTAGAAAAATGCATAGGTAGTCACAGTCTCATTCACAAGTGTCTAACTCACAAAATTTCTGAACATTGCCTTGATATTTCCAGCTAAGGGATGTTGTGGTAGGCCTAAGTAGGCCAAAATAGGGTTACACTTGTCCTGGCTTGCCCAGACATGTTTTTCTGCTCTCCCTCCTTCTGTTTTGGGGAGAAGCAACTGCGGGAAAGAAAACAAAGAACCTGGAGCCACTGAGTCTGAGGACCCTGGCCCTTTGCAGCCTGTGGTGAACAAGGTACACATGGTTGCCTTGTGCAAGGCTGTGCTCGGCCCAAATTTGGGTAAAGCAAGCCTATGGCTTCACTTAATATGATCAAGCTTGGCTAACTGCCATTCTGATTGGCTATTCTGTGTCCAAAGGCACATTAGTCTTGGGCTGTATGGATAAAAGGAGTTGAGCAGGGAACACAACCTGTGCTCTGCCACGGTATCCATGCTCTCTATCCATGCTCCTACTGNACTCTCCACTACAATGGGATGAAGAGTAGAAACAAAAATACAGAGTGATTTCTTTTTGCTCCATATGTCCATTTTTGAGACATATTGGGAAACTTGTAAAGACAATCTAAACTTATTGTTTCTGTTGCAGAAATAAGACCTGAAATAAAGGCCCAACTTCTATTTATCATCAAGATCTTGTTTATTCTTTTCTCTTGTTCTTTCTCCAGAACAAAATTAACAGATCGTTTAAATTATTATACCTGTTCTGTACATATATTTTACAATTAAATTCCAGATTTCTGAAGGAAAGCATTGGGAAATTGGAAATTATTCCCTAATCTCCTGTTGTAATTCAAAATACATCCCTTCCGTTGTTTTCATTTTCCTTCCTCTCAGTCTTTTTTTTCTTTTCTCTTATTATCTCCTCATCTCAAAATCTGACATGCTAAGATTCCTGCCTTAAAGAGCTTTCTTTTCCTTAATGAGCATGTTAATGCACATTTGCAAAACTATTCCTTATTCAAAGTTTTAACGATGTCAAGGATGTCAAGAGTTGTCAAGAATTACAGATATATAAAAAGTATAATGCTTTAAAATTGCATATTAAAAATCATACATAACATTCACTGAAGGGGAAAAAATCTAAGCAAATGAACTATTTTAGGATAAACCTTCTTGATGCCCACGGTTCAGAATTTCAAAGGAAACATTTTCCTTTATATAACAATGCAGTGGTTTATTTAAAAACAATAATATTCCCAACAAACTAAGGACTGAATTTCCATTGATTGCCTACCTGTTCTGTGGCATAAACAGTGTGTAAGCTGCCAGTGGCAGGATGCCAGGTGTCCACCAAAGCCACTCTGTTGGAAAACAAGAGAAAAATATAGTGAAGGGCTTGTGGGTCAAAACAAGGACAGGGAGATCTTTCGGTAGCTACTGTCAGAGGCAAAACAGAATCAAATCAGATTACAATAATGAGAAAGAAACTAAAATCTACAAAACACCTCTGCCCTAACCTTCCTTTCTTCTCAGGTTTAACTTATGATTTTCTCTACCTCACCTCTACCAGAGGGACAGGAAGATGGGGAGTGGGAGTTTCTATCAGTTTATCAGATGTTGTTTCCACCAATCCTTTCTCTCAGGGGGTAGGGGTCTACACACTTCTGCTCCAACATAGGGTCTTTCCCACAGGATACATTCTTTCATGACCATCTCCAATGTGGATCCTTCCCATGGGCCACACTCTTCACGAACTGCTACAGTATGTTTTTTTTCCATAGGTGCAGTACTTCAGGAACAGGCTGCTCCAATGTAGGTCTCCCATGGGGTCAGTCTCCATTGTGGGCTCCTGTCTCCACAAGGCCACCTGACATGCCAAGAGCCTCCTTTGAGCACATCTATCTGCTGCTTCATGGGCTCCTTCACAGGTTACAGGTGGATATCTGCTCCATCATTAACCTCCATGTGGTGCAGGGGGACAGCTTGTCTCACCCTGATGTTTACTACAGGATGAAGGGAAATCAGTACTCTGGTGCCTAGAGCACCTGCTAGTCCTCCTTCTTCACCAATCCTTGTGTCTGCAGCTGTTTCCCTCATGTATTCTCTCTCATCCCTCTGGCTGATGTTGCACAGGGCATTTTTCCCTTTGTTAAATAGGTTATCCCACTATTCATGATGGTCTTGTCCTTGGCCTGTAACGGGTCTGTCTTGGAGCAAGAAAAGAATTTAATTCAGTCAACCATTGACCAGCTTCTTTTCAGTTTAATTTTATTTGGGAAAGGGGTAAATTACAAATCCCTGTCTCACAGGAGAAATGCAACTACACAGTGTACATTACAAAGTGCTCAGATGGTTTGGTATTGAGTAGTGTATAAATATATTTGTGTGTTAATATTTGACTGAAATAGTTATACTCACTTTGAAGTTCATACTTATCTGGGATATAATGAATATTGTTCTGCTCTTCACTTGTTGAACTCACCTGGTTTTGGGGCTGAAGTCAGTCTAACTGCAAAAACATAGGGCAGAATTCAACTAATAAATTGGACTTACTTATCTGCAACACTACATAAGCCCAGTTTTGCACAATGCACTCTATTTTAATGCATGAACATTATATTTACGTATCATGCATCTCCATTATGTAGGGCAGACTTAGATTCATAGATTCATAGAATGATTTGGGTTGGAAGAGACCTTAAAGATCATTGTGCTGGTTTGAGGCTAATTGGAATATTTTAATGGAGAAAATTATACTATAGGCTGTGAAAAGGAAACAATGGTGATGTCTGCTGCACTCATAGGCTTGCTGAGATGTTTAAGACTAAGAACTCAAAACACAGTGTGGTGAAGGGCCCAAATTCTATTTGGGACACACATCCTGGATATCCGCCTGGGCACCCATCTTGCCTCCCCCCGCACTCCTCCTTTCCCCCCTTCTTCCCAGGTAGAAGAAGCGGGAAAGCAGACAAAGGGCTTGGCGCCTCTCAGTCTGCAGAAGTCACGGTGATGGACTTGTGACTTCTGCCTCTTTTAGTAAGGTAACTTGAGATTGGTCTTTTATCGGTTGCTATTGGTCAAAACACTCGGCCAAAATGCTTAAAACCTCCAGCCAATTTTTGTTACTGCGTTAGCTGCTGTTGTTGCGTTACTGCTGCTACAACCGCCATTGCCTGTCTGCTACCTTCTGTGCTGCTTAGATTAAACGTAGCAGGGGATTTTGTTTCTCCCCCACACACATAAACGGCGGGCCTGATCCTGCCCGCTTGGTGCATCGAGTCAAGGGATAGAAGCGTTTGCCAGCTCGCGCCGCTTCAGCCCGAGATCGACTCCTTTTGTCATGCATCGCAGCCGATAAGGCTGCAATCGTCCGGGAACTTGAATCCTGCTTCGCCCAGAGACTGAGTGCTGCGAAACCTCCTGAGAGCCACGGAGGATTTTCCGCGTCTCGACCGTGGATTCATCGGACAGCGTGGTCTGTTTAGCTACGTAGGCAGCAAAAACCCACTCGTCACCGCCACGTGGAAGGCCGCCACGTGGCAGGAACAATATATTCCCACGAATACTTTTGAACTGTTAATATCGGGATTCCTGACGAGTGAGTAACTAACTCTCTTTCCTAAAGTTCGTTAATAGTTTGCGTTTGACCTTTAAGCGACAGTTTGTGTTGCAGGACTCTCGAATTGCATTAATCTCTAAAATTGTTTATGAAATTCATTTAAATTAATTTCATTGGATGTATATACATTCTGCAACAATAGTTTTACCAACCGCATAGTAGAATCAGTGTGGGTTATATTGTAAATACGTTTGGGGAACAATTTTTTGTTAATAAAATATTTAATATTTTATATCGGCCGCATTACAATTTACTTATAACCCAGATTCATAAAAACCCCCTACCACCACCCACAGATAACACAGTCCCTCGGGCACAGTGTTTTGAGCTGTTAGCAGCTTCTGGCTTCCTCCTCTCTGCCAAGTAACCTCACTAACCACTTTTCTTCTAACCCCCCTGGCCGATCCTCCAAATTCACCTTGCGCATAAGGCAAACCTTGGGGTAAGGTATAGGGGTGGGGAGAGGGTGGAAGGGTGGTTGCAAGCCCCTCCTGGGGTCTCTGATTTCTGGGAGGGGTGTTGTGTTTCTGTATTACTTTTAACTTGTATATTTCTGTAAATATTCCTGTCTATAGTGTCTATATCTGCTTGTACATTGGGCTGAGCTGTAAATAGAGCTTCAGTCCTTAACTTCCAGCTGGCTGAGTCTAGTCTGGGTCATTTTACAAAGTGTGGGGGGGCAGGGAACTCCCGAACCATCACAATCATCTACTTTCATCCCTGTGCAATGGGCAGGCATGTTTCTTTAACTGTTATCTGATTCCTGTGTCTACTTCTTCCTAACAGGTCTTCTAAAGGGGAACTATTTTATTTAACTTTTAAAATTAATTACGCGGGCTAGATTTCATTAAAGTACACAGCTCATGCAATAAGATTCTGAGATCTCTTTTAAGTCTTTATGCTCTATCATACCTTGAATGATAACACAAATTAACTTCTCTGTGAAGCTAGGACAACAATTAGTTCTATTTTTGACATATACAGAAAACTTTTCACCAGGGATTCTTGAACTGAAGCTTATTTTGTTTGCTGGTATCACTGAAAACTAAAATCTTTTGTCAGCTACTTGTAATGCAGAGACCTTACCGGAAAGTAAACCCTTTCCTTCAGGCATTTTCTCCCTCACTGAACTGTTTCCATTAATTAAAGGTAGAACAGAAAGAGCTCTGTTATCTCAGTAAAGATGAAAAAAACCCAAAACAAAACTCAAACAAACAAAAAAAACCCTGAAGAACAACAAAAAAAGCCCCAACCTAACAAAAAAACAACCAAAAAACCCCCAAACAACAAAATTCTGAGTGGGAAAGAGATGAGAAAACGTAAGTATAATAAAAAATTTCCACTTCTTTAGAAAGTTACTTATCTCCCCTTTTTACACCACTCATTTTTGCCAGGAAGAAACGAAGAGGTGCCCTATCAAGCACCCTGTGTGTCAGAATTATAATGTACATTTCTGAGCACCATGCCAGTTAAAACACACACTTCAAAGAAAAGGAGAATTTGGGGAAAAAAAGTAACAGGTCTTCATTTCCAACTAAAAACCACAGCTACTAAGTGCTGATGCAGCTTTGTATTTGATGTGATCTGCAACGTAACATTTTCTGAAATGTTTAAGAATAGTACCGGAGGTTTTGGCAGGTAAATAATAATGTTCAAAGCCAATTGACATTTTAATTTAACACCACCAGCCTATGCTATCTTGCCTTGAAATAATTCTTTTTCTTTCCCTGCAGAGCCCACTGGGCACGAGATCACCTGATCATTGTTATAAGAGGCAGCACCACCCAACAGCTGGAAAAAAGCCTACTAATAGAGCACTTCAGTTGCTGTGAAAATCTGGGGAAACTGTTTAATTGTTTTGGCCCTGATTCAGTGAAAACGTTTAACTTGTGCTTAAGCCTTGCTGATTTCTGGAAGTTATGTAAGAATCATAGAATCATAGAATGGTAAGGTTGGAAGGGACCTCAAAGATCATCCAGTTCCAGCCCCCTGCTACAGGCAGGGACACCTCCTACTAATATAGGTCACTCAAGGCCTCATCCAACCTGGCCTTGAGCACCTCCAGGGAGGGAGCAACCACAACCCCCCTGGGCAACCTGTGCCAGTGTCTCACCACCCTCACTGCAAACAACTTCCTCCTAACATCCAGTTTCAATCTCTCCTCTGCCACTTCAAACCCATTGCCCCTTGTCCTGTCATTGCAAGACCTTGTCAATAGTCCCTCCCCAGCCTTCCTGTAGCCCCATTCAGATCCTGGAAGGCTACTCTCAGGTCTCCTGGAAGCCTTCTCTTCTCCAGATGTATATATGTCTTATGCATCCTATTGTATACAACTTCTTAAAAATATTTTACCTCTGAATCTTGTTTTGAAAGTCTGTTTTTTTGTGAAAAAAAAAAAAGTCAGTTAGAATGGGAACTACAGATGCAATAAGCAATCATTAGGCATGTACTGCCACCGTATGTGCATCCAACTTGAAAATACTGTGTCTGCACTTCAGCATTTCAGTGTTACAGCTAATGACTTTTTTTTTTCCAGTTATAGAAGCTTTAAAATATTGCTGAAAGCTGAAATCTTTCCTTTACTTGAACTGCTAATTAGTTTTGTGTATAATGTGATTTATGAAGTGCTGGGTGTTTAAATCGTATCTCAGATTAGAGCTGCCTGGAAATTCTCTACACTACAAAACAGATAAATAAGAGCAGCATCCTAATAAAAGAGAAGGTTTCTGACTTATGAACCATGCTGATCCTATGGATAAAATTAATCTGCAAATCTTTTTCCCAACAGTTGTTGATTTCCCCAGTCCTCTTAATTGTATTTCCTTTGATTAAATCCTTTCTCCAACCTTGAATGGAATCCTAGTGCTGGCCAAGAAACAATGAAAACAACACACAGCACAAGGACTCTCCATCTCCCTGGCTGTTTTGCTGACAGAGAAAGGTTTGTACAAATCTTGCACTGCTTCTGTGAACGGATAGGGCCACGAAGANGATCTTCCTTAGATTTTGTAGGCATTGTCTTACTTGGAATCCAGTCTGTCAGGAAAAACATAGTCTGTGCAAAGAAATTTTTATTGGCTCTGTGTTACGTTGCTATACTTTATTAGATGGTGACATTCCTTAGACAGCACCTGCTGCGTGGATTTGGGCTGTTAGCCAGAAAAGAAATAAAAAAGAAATGTGTAGTTTAAATCTGAGTGGCAATAGGCTTGCATTTCTGTAACAAATACCTGCATGCCTGAGTGGTTGGAAAGTTAGAGTGAATCACAGTTAAAAATATTGGGGATAAATATACATATAAGTGGCACTGCTATCACTGCAGCTTTCAAAGCAACAAAGATATAAAATGTCTCTTTGACATCTGTTCTCCTTTAGCCTGCAAATGTGACTATTGAATGATATTTTCTACCCAATATGCATGAAAAGAGTGAACTTTTCCTATCATTCCTCTGTGATTTTTTTAATCACACTCTGGACTGTTTTACTGCCAAAGCAACAAAATCCACAATGAGAAAAAAACCCCAAATTCTATTTTTCCTTATATCTCTGTAAATCTGGAATAACTCTAGATTTACTGTTGTACGAATGTGGCTGAAGGCAGAAATATGTCTAGAAATAGTTGTGGGTTTCCAGAAGTGCTCAAAGAATAACTATTTTTTCATGTGCTAAAATCCAGTCCTCAGAGGCAAACAAGAATGTAAAGCAAATGGACTCCTCAGACATGATATGAAGCATTTCTCATTCGTGAGTTCTGCATTTGATATGCTAGAAGAGAGATCTGGATATATGATCAGCTTTAAAATGCAGAATGATAAAATAATCAAGCCCAAGAAAACAGGGAGATACTAAATTAGAAGACTCTAAGACTTTCTTACCCTGCATATGTAGATGTAGGTATTGTTTATTGACACCCCCCCTTGTAATAAAGGACAGATGTCCTAGAATGCATTCTCTGTGATCACAGACAAGTTATTTTAATAAGAACGTAAGACCAATCTGATCCCTTACACAAAGTGGGAGCTTCTGCTTTGGAAACTAATGTCTGGCAAGAAGATTGTCATTCAAAAAGATATTTCATAGAATCATAGAGTGGTAAGGTTGGAAGGGACCTCAAAGATCATGCAAAGAACTCACTGCAAACAACTTCCTCCTAACATCCAGTTTCAATCTCCCCTCTGCCAGTTCAAACCCATTGCCCCTTGTCCTGGCATTACAAGCCCTTGTCAATAGTCCCTCCCCAACCTTCCTGGAGCCCCCTTCAGATACTGGAAGCCTACTCTAAGGTCTCCTGGAAGCCTTCTCTTCTCCAAGCTGCAGAGCTCCAACTCTATCGGCCTGTCCTCATAGCAGAGCTGCTGCAGCCTTCTCAGCATCTTCATGGCCTCCTCTGGACCCACTCCAACAGTTCAATGTCCTTCCTGTGCTGGGAGCTCAAAAACTGTACACAGTATTCTAGATGCATACAGTATTCTACATTCTTAGCTTCTGTAAGCTTCTGGTGTTCATCACTTTCTCAGAAGAGAAGTATTTTGGCTGTTGAAACATCTGTCAGAGTTCAAGGGTGCTGATTTTATGGGACCACAACCTGGTGTGAGGCAGTTGCAAGTAATTCCTCAGACTGTAATGGGACATGCATAAGATACAGATCAGTTATTTTCTATGTGATAGCTGCACTCTGACAGATTTAGTATGAAAACAAAAAAAAATATATTTCATTAATGGTGCTTAATGGAAGCCTATTGTTGCTATTGCTGCAATTTCTTTAGCAGCTGCCTCAATGTTTTGGGAACTTTCTCAGTATTCTAGAACATACTATAAAACCCCGTCACAATAACTGGAACTCATTGAGCAGTCCTTGTCCATGTTCAGACGTTATGGTTAAAACTTTCCTCATAAGAATAGTTATGAGTGTGGAGGTAGAGTGAAGGCAAATCTTTTGTAATGCTGATTAGAAAAACCTTGTTCAATTTTATGTCATCAAATTGTGGCCAGTTTTGTGAGTATGAAACAGCCTATGGGTAACATGTCAGTCCCACTCAATCACAGAATTGTTGAGGTTGAAAAAGACCTCCGAGATCATGTTGTGGAGGCAGGGAATTAATGTGGTCAAGTCAGTAATCATAAAAACAGAATTATTTTATTTTCCTGAAAGCCCCACCCCCAAAACCATAAGAATAGGATAGTTATGAGAAAATTAACTGTCTTTGGTTTAGTAAATGGTATCCACTGTCTTACTGTTTAACGTGCATTTTGAATATTGTCTTTTGTGGTCTTCAACACAAATTCTACACGTCAGGATTAAGTAGGGATGTTATACATCTCAGAGTATAGTCTTATAATTAATTTAAGGAGTGGTGGTAGGTTATTTATCATGCAAAATTAAAGAGATTGTAAATGATGTCATAAAGGGAGGAACTTCTATGTCTTCTAGGGAGAACATGTTTTCAGGACAGAAGGTGCAGTTCTAGTCATAAGTGTAAGCTCACTATGACCGTCGAACTTCTCTAGACACATCAGGGAAGTATGGTATTTAGAGAACACACGAGACAGTTAGATTTCTGTATTTCCCAGGAGCACTGTGCCAGAGAAAATTACTTCCACTAGAACCACAATAAGATTCTATCTCTTATGAATTAATTATTCTGCAGCAATGTTCACAATTAACTAAACCTCATATCAAGGCTTGAGGGCTCTGAAATTCTAAGACTTTGAAGTACCTTCGAAGGTATAGCTCTAATCTTCCTTCAAGGAATGTAACTTTTAAATCCAAATTACATAGTTTCGTAGCTTTGTGTGGGCAGGAGGGTGAGAGATGTTTTTTTCCTGTCTAAAATTTCATAGATCTGCCTGTCTGTGGAGTGTGAAGGAATTCCATTATCTTCATGAAGCACTACAGTCACACAGCATTTTTAGAAACAGCAAGCATGTGAACTAGTACAACTAGTACCATATATTCATCCTTGTTTGGTGTGTTATCTGCTTGAGCCCTGTAACATGCCTTTTCTTCCATGAAAAGGATTTTAAAATGGAAGATTAAAAACATTATTTTTCCTTAAATAAATGTTTCTCTTTTCCATTTTAATTATAAGATTATACACCTAGGATGAAATACTGGATGTTGATCCTAAGATTCAGTCATTTGTTCTGCTGCAGGTCAGGAATAATTCAATGAATATTCATGAAAATATAGCACTATCAGTAAGAAAAATGCAGCCAGTAAAAGTAGCTACTTAACGTCACCCTATTTTTCTGACTTCCCCCACGCACCTGCTCTACTTTTATTTATAAAAAAATAAAAACAGAAGAGAGCTGAGGAGAAGATCTTCCAAAACTCATTGTCTTTCTCTATTCATTTTCAGTGATATGTCACATATCAGGTTTTCCACCCTTGAAGGCATATGGTGGATGTTAAGTTGTAATCATAGAATCATAGAATGGTAACGTTGGAAGGGACCTCAAGGATCATCTAGTTCAAACTCCCTGCCATAGGCAGGGACATCTCCCACTAGTACAGGTCACTCAAGGCCTCCTCCAGCCTGGCCTTGAACTCCTCCAGGGAGGGAGCAGCCACAACCTCCCTGGGCAACCTGTGCCAGTGCCTCACCGCCCTCACTGTAAAGAACTTCTTCCTGACATCTAGTCTAAATTTCCCCTCTGCCAGTTTAAACCCATTGCCCCTTGTCCTGTCATTGCAAGACCTGGTCAATAGTCCCTCCCCAGCCTTCCTGTAGGCCCCCTTCAGATCCTGGAAGGCTACTATAAGGTCTCCTTCCAGTAATAGATGCAGCATGGTGATCCTGGCCCTACACACCCATGTTTGACACACTAGATTGTTGAATGACATTTATCTTGACAAAAAGAGTTAGATATTGTTAAGGAGGGGTTTGAATC
>WBNM01031174.1:0-43196 GCA_013399055.1 Ramphastos sulfuratus | reverse complement strand
CTGCTCCAGCCCTCTGATCCTCTAATGAATTTATTTAAAGAAGAAGGGACAGCTCCTTAACTATTTCTTGAGTGGTGGTCAAGTTTGTAGTCTCTTCTATGCTTTTTCTCAGAACCTACCTTTTCATGGAAAAGTTCTGGTCAGGGTGAAGATCACACCTCCATTCTAATTAGCAAGGGTTTGCTACCAACATGAAAGATGATGAGAAGAAAAACTACATTTACTCTTTCCTCAGTAATTTTCTACACCACACAGTTTGGAAGATTGAAGAGGATGGGGGAAAAAAAAGCCAACATCAAGATGATCCATATTTAAACTACAAATCTGTAATTTCTCTCCCATTTAGGGTGCTGTTTTGTTGGGTTATATAGCACCTCCCTGATTGTGCTGATCACTGACTCTTTAAACGCTTTTCCTTGCAGACTTGGTCCTGTGATTCGTGTAGCCCTGGACAATGGAATAAACTTGTATGCTCAGTGAAAGTGGCTAAAGGTTAGTATTGCAAGAGAAATATTTTTTCCTAGCGATTTCAAGCAGTTCTACAGCCTCTACCATATCTCTGTGTTCCAGAAAGATTGAAATTTTGCCTGACAGGCTGTAGAAGAAGGGAGTAACTGGCACTCAAGAGACAAGAGAGCAATTAGGTACAACCTGCTGTCACTCTGTGTATTTCTGGCAGCATTTCAATAATATAACAAAGGCAGTAAATAACATCGCTGGATTCTTAATTGCTATGGGTATTCTGAAGCATTTTATACCCATCTTGCTGGGAAGGAATCATGTACAGAAAAAGAAATATATTTGAGGGATAGGCCCATACTTTGAGGGGAAAATTTTGGTCTAAAGGTGTATTTTATATTCAAATTGTGTGAGTTTAGCTTTGCTTAAAAAGTATTTTTAAAAACCAACAAAACTATCCACCCACACAAAAAGAAATAACATTTCCCTTCTGGGGAAACAATAGGATTTTATTTTTATATATATATATATATTCAGAAGAATCCTTTCCCCTTCTCTCTTTTTTAATATGTCAAGAGTTTTTATCCAAAGATTCTTCAAGATCTAATTGTTTCTCATTTCGCACAGGGAGCTAGTGTAACAAGGAAACATACTCCCAATCAGAATCAGAGAATCACACAGAATCACAGAATTAATCAGGTTGGAAAAGACCTTCAAGATCATCACTTATCACTCAACACAATCTAATCAAATAAATCATGGCACCAAGTGCCACATCCAATCCCCTTTTAAATATTTCCAAGGATGGTGACTTCACCACCCCCCTGGCCAGCCCATTCCAAAGGCCAATCACTCTTTCTGTGAATAATTCCTTTCTACCATCCAGCCTATACCTTCCCTGATGCAGCCTGAGACTGTGTCCCCTCATTCTGTCACCGGTTGCCTGGGAGAAAAGATCAACCCACACCAGGCTACAATCTTCTTTCAGGTAGTTGTAGACAGCGATAAGGTCCTCCCTGAGCCTTTCACTGAATAAATGTTGCCTAATATCCAACCCAGATCTCCTTTAGCTCAACTTGAGGCTGTTTCTCTTGTCCTATCACTTGTGTCACGGGAGAAGTGACCAACAACCACCTCCCTACAACAACCCTTTCTGATGGAACATACACTCTTACATATATTACACTTATAGGCTCACATACTGAAAAATATACTGTATATATATTTTGTATGCATGTATATATATATATATATGGACACTATCCTCGTATAATTATTAGATACTTGTCTTAGTTTTAGGAATTGTTAAAAAATCTTTTTCCACTACCAGAAGTGGGTTTTGAGTCATCAGTTTAGAGATCCCACAATTTTTGCTTCAATTACTACTCCTTTGTGCACTGATTGATTATTTGTCTAAATTACCCATTCTACAGTTTTATAACTGAGTCTTTGGGTTTATACAGTCTCTCGAAGATTATTTCACACTCTTTCAGTAGTGGAGGAAAAATATCTGTTTGCAAGCAGGTTTTTAAGATGCTTTGTCTTGTCCACAGCCTAACTAGGTCAAAGGGATGTGCTTTTATCTGACTTCAAAAGTAGGGTTATCCATCATGGAGCTTTCTCAAAAAGAAACAATAGTGTTGTTAGTAACCCAACCACATTCATGCTCTCCACCTAGCACTTCCAAAAAAACAATCTTATAGATAGCATTAACATGTCACAGGTGACAGAGGGAAAATCTGTCTAGTTTCCACCTCAGCCTCTTCCTGGTTAGACAGATTGATGGACAAAAGACACACACTCATATTCAGGTAAGTTCATCTCTCAGAAGGCCTACAAGGATGTCACGAGTTTATGCAGGGAGAAAATTAGAAGGGCCAAAGCTCAACTAGAGCTTAATCTGGGTACTGCCATAAAAGACAATGAAAAATGTTTCTGTAAGCACTTTTTAATTTATAAAATAAAATCATTTTATATTAACAATAAAAGGAGGACTGAGGAGAATCTTCATCTTCTATTGTATTTGGGGAGAAACACAGTGACAAAGGATGAGGAAAAGGTCTGTAATAGTAGGACCAGGAGTTCTTGGGGCACTCAGCTCCTGAAGCTGGGCGACAAGCACAGGGTTGGAATGAAGCCCCCATTATCCAATGGGATATCTTCTACACCACTTAGACATACACAAGCCTACAGAGCCAGCATAGAGTAAGCTGGCAGAAGTGCTAACCAAGTCACTTTTCATCATTTATCAGTATTCCTGGGTCATTGGTTAGTTGCCAGTAGACTGAAGGTTAGCAAATGTCATCTCTGTCTACAAGAAGGACTGAAAGGAGGATATAGGGACCTATAGGCCTTTCAGTTTGACCTCAATGCTAGGGAAGATTGTGGAGCAGACAATTCTGAATGCTATCGCATGACACGTGAAAGATAACCTGAAGATTGCACACAGTTAACATGGCTTCATGAAGGGCAGGACCACACAGTTAACATGGCTTCATGAAGGGCAGGTCCTGCCTGATTAATCTCATCTCCTTCTGAGTCAAAGGACCTACTTAGTGGATCAGAGAAAGGCTATGGATGTTGTTTATCTGGACTTCAGTAAAACATTTGACACTGTCTCCCACAGCATCCTCCTGGAGAAACTGGCTTCCCATCCCTTGGATAGGAGTATGCTTCACAGCATTAAAAAATGGCTGGATAGCAATTTAGAACAAATATTCAGAACCTCAAATTCTGAAGAAGCTCCCTATATGATCAGCGGAATGTAAAAGTTTGCCACAAGAAAATTGTTAACCTGCCTTGTTGCACTGTACCAGTAGAAAATCTCAGAGCATCCTTAGGTGTCAACTACTCTGGAGACCTGGAGGGTTGTTGACATTAATCCTACACTTAGTTTTATACTAGAGATTTAGCCAAACTAGTCAGAAACTAAAAACCTCTAGATTAAGTCTCTAAATTTGAATATAGTTATCAAAGATCTTTCCTCCCCTAAATATGCCAGGTAAATGTCTCTGGGATTAAAACAAAGAAAACAAATTAATCCCTGCCTTCTTATTAAAATATAAAGTGAGAGAAGTCAGGAAATACAGCACAAAACCTGATGGTACACAGTGTCCTTAGATCACTTGGCCATTGTTTTCTCTCACAGTAGAACATGTTAATGATACAAAGAAGTTTAATATTTTTTGGCTTTCGATTTTCATGTCACAACCATAATAAATGTGCACATTATTGTTTGTATTACCATATCCTTTAGATGCACTGCCAAATTATACAGCCTATGCATGCACAGGCAAGGACAGAATTTTGCCCACAAATGGCCCAGCTGAATTAAATTCAGCAGAAACTTTGCAATACAGGTTCAGCTTCAAAGCAATATGTCATGGTATAGCATATTTATGTTGCAAAGCCATTGTATGGGTAAACTTGATTGAATCCACCAGTTCTGCAGCAGGAAGACTAAGGCTTCTTTGTTCTTCACTAACCAATTTATTTCTGCTCTAAAATGCACTGTCTTCTGTAGGTCTAAGACATCCTTACTTGCATTTAGTTGAAAAAACCTAACAACCTTCAGAACAGGAAATTAGACAACAAAATATTAAATCCAGGAGAATAGAAAGAAATAATTTTTTTAAATTTTTTTTTTTTAAAGGAATCTGGACAACATAAAAACTCAAATATGATGAAAAATGAGGAAACAAGTTTTAACATGGACACTACAGGAGCCTCTCCCTTCTCCCGTTGCCTGCAGCGGCTGAGTCCTGTTACAAAGCCACACAGAACAACTCCATTTGGTGAAGAATTCAGACCACACCTCTCACACTTCCGCTATGGCCCCCCTCCTCTTGGAGACCTGGAAACGCTCCAGGGGTCCTTGGAAGGAAGGTCTCGGAAACGCAAGAGCATGCCAACAAAAATGCCTCCTTCTGTCCCTCTTGAGGGTTCCTCATCACCACCTGATAGACCTGAAGATCACAATGACATAGGCTCTTCTAGTCTCCCCTTGGTGTTCCAACAGCCAGCACAGCCCAAGTATAGTTCCCAGATGATTGACCTCTGCAACTTTGGTTTTCAGTTCTATAGAACTCTGGAGCACTTCGGATCCAAGTCCATCAAGCAAGAACCGGTGAAGCCTAACACGTCATGGCCCAGTAGTCCAGCATTCATGCAGGCTCCTTACTCTTATTTTCCCAAAGTTCACCCTGGTTTAATGTTTCCTTTTATTGTGCCACCAAACTTTCATTTCAGGAATTCCTTTCAAATGAAGAGACCTCCAGAGCCACCATTTAGGAGGCCTGAAGTAAGAGAAGGTGGTGAAAGTAAGCAGAAAGTGGAAAGAGTCGATGTCAACCTCCAGATAGATGACAGTTACTATGTTGATGTGGGAGGTGAACAGAAACGTTGGCAATGTCCCATGTGTGAGAAGTCCTATACATCCAAGTATAATTTGGTTACTCACATCTTGGGACACAGTGGCATTAAGCCACATGCTTGCACCCGATGTGGCAAGCTTTTTAAGCAGCTGAGCCACCTGCACACACACATGTTGACACACCAGGGCACTCGGCCACATAAGTGCCAGGTATGCCACAAGGCTTTCACTCAAACCAGTCACCTTAAGCGACACATGATGCAACACAGTGACATCAAGCCTTACAACTGCAGGATCTGTGGCAGAGGTTTTGCCTACCCTAGTGAGCTGAAAGCACACGAGTCTAAGCATGAAAGTGGCAGAGAGAACATTTGCGTAGAGTGCGGTCTGGACTTTCCAACACTGGCTCAGCTGAAGAGACACTTAACAACCCACCGTGGCCCTATACAGTACAATTGCACTGAATGCGATAAAACCTTCCAGTACCCGAGTCAGCTGCAAAATCACATGATGAAGCACAAAGACATTCGCCCATACATCTGCACTGAATGTGGCATGGAGTTTGTGCAGCCTCATCACCTCAAGCAACACTCCCTAACTCACAAGGTAAGCCAGCTCAGGTTGCACTTTCACCTTGTGTTGGAAGGTAGCACAAGGATTGCAAGCTACTAAAGATGCAAACCTACCTCCTTGGAAACAAGGTAATCAGTCCATGCTGGCTCTCCACCAGCTGAAGAGTTTTATGCAGAGAAAAAGCTGCAGAAGTGCTGGACACAGGAGAAGCTAAATGTCCCTGTCAGTCTTGGAAAAATGCACACAAAAGCTGCTTTGTTATAAAAAGGAGGACACTTAAAACACCTGTATTACTTCCCAACACTCTTCTCACATCTCTCTCTTTCTGGGTTTTGCCTTCAGTGTAAGCTTCTGTAACATAATTTTATAGAGCTGTGTAACACATCCTGAACCTTAACAGAAGTATTCTACTGAAAACCAGTTCTGCTGCCTTGCTCCCTTAACTGGGAAGTAGGTGGATTTGCAGTAGACCAAAAATATGTTGTGAAAGATTACTCATCAGATTTTGAAGAAAAAAAAACCCAACCTAACAAGTTTTCACCTTTGTGCCTAAGCTATCCAGAAGCCAGTCAGTGAAAGTGGACAAGTAGGACCATAATCCCTGCCAACACATGTCAACTGATGGTCTTGGCACTGCTGACAGCAGTGAGAGCAGAGTCAGTCTAAGCTAGGAGAAGATTTTGGAGTACATTCAGAGAGACTGATTGCAAATATAGGAAAAATCTAACTGTTCCATTGAAGAGTGTCTGAAAGTGGCTTATCCGCTTTTTAAAAAGTGTTATTAAAACAACATTCCAGAAATTTGCTTCCAGCTTTGCATACTTTAACGCTTGAATTTTGGCTTTTATGTGAAAAACATTAAAATATAGAAAGTTACATCTTTTCAATCTCATACATATATTTTCCTTTAAAAACCTACAACCACTACCTTCACACTTGCCTTTTTTTTCTGTTAGATGATTATAATATCTGTTCTTTTGGAAATCCCCTCTGGTCTTTGGATTCGCTATGAAAATTCTACTAATTTAAAACTTGGCAGATTTTTGCCAAAGGAAATGCAATGCCCATGAGAATTTAGAGAACTTCTTCTTTGTCCACAGCTGCACAAGAGTTCAGCTGTGGACATAATTAATAGTGCTTAACTGACCAAATGCAACCTCACATCAGATAGGCACACATTTAAAGACAATATTAGCTTTCCAGTTAGCTGTGAAAACCACTGATTGGCATGAAACTGCAGATCGTTTCAAGTCTTCTTTGTGATGGAATTGCCCTGAGCACTTCACTAATCAATCCTCATTACCTTCAGCAAGTTATACTCAAAATTCTGAAGTGTTTAATCGTAAATTCATTTGTTTTCATAGCACCTCAATAATTTTTTGAAGAGCTGGAAGTTAGATCACCTGTCTGTGAGCAAGAACATTGTATTAGACATAAGTGAATTGACTAGATGTCATGAAAGATTCTAGGAATGTTATCTAAACAGCAGACAAAACGAGATCGCCCCATTCGTGGGAATCTCACTAACAGTGACCATTTTTTTTCTGTTCATTGAATCTACCTTTGTGACATCATTTGACTACTTCTCAGTTACTTCAGATAATTTTCAATAGCTTTCTTCCAAACAGGGCTATGTCTCTTTTAGAAGCAAATTACACTAAATTATCTAGGGCAGGCACTACTTTAGTCTCTTAAGTGGTTCATTTTTATTGTTGGTCACCAATTATACACATATGTCAAATACTTTACATGAGCAGCAGAGTAGGATAGACAAGCTCTGCTACTGACTATATCCAATAGATTTGTAAACTTACAGATGGAAACTTTAGTTATTTCATTAAGCTTACATTTTGTTTTCCTTTTTTTTTTTTTGCTTCTCAAATTCTTAAAAGAATTTGCCAGAAAAAAACCCCACATAAGTATGTATTATTTGAACAAATGGTGTTAAAAGCAAAATAATTTATTACCTGCTTTGTTAATGGAGAGTAAATAGTTCACATATTACTATACTGGAGATTAAATGATCCAGAAAATTTACCATCCACAGAATTTTCAGATTCTTTTCTTTTCTTACAGGGTGTGAAAGAGCACAAATGTGGAATTTGTGGCCGGGAATTCACACTACTGGCCAATATGAAGAGACATGTCCTCATCCACACCAATATTAGAGCCTATCAATGCCATTTGTGCTTCAAGAGCTTTGTGCAAAAGCAGACACTCAAGGCCCACATGATTGTTCACTCTGACGTCAAGCCCTTTAAATGCAAGGTAAATATATTTGGTGGCAAAGGCAGTAACTCACTAGATATTTCTGTGATGTTATTATCTTGTGATACGATAGTATTGGGAAAACAAGATTTCCTAATACAAACTGCTGTTGCATTTAAATTGGCATAAACCAGCCTGGTTTATTTTCTTTATCCAGATTCTGCTAATATAGCATGATACAATAGAGGTGAAAAACTGTGCTTTACTCCCTTCCCATTCTGCATTAGTAGCTTTCACCATCAAATACTTTTTTCCTGCTTCATGAGCATTTAAATGCCATGGCAGTTTGAGGACAATAAACATGCCTGACTTTTGTTTATCACAGTCATCCAAACAGAAATCTAAGTGCTTAATAGCTTGAAATGCTGACTAAAAGCATAGATCAAGTTGTGCATCTGACAGGGGACCAGCAGCCTGTTCTCAAATGCCATAGTCATGGAAACAGCAGCAGCCACAACTTCACACAGAGATGCTATGCAGCATTTCAGGGAAGGACCCAAAGAAAGCTGCCGCATAGTACAACTGCAGAAGAGAATTGAATAGGCCAAGTGTAATTATTGAATTTATATTCAGAACAATACACCAGAATGCTAACAAAACAGTCTTGGAGACTGTTTAGGATGCTGGAGACTAATCTGGACAATGTTTCTCAAAAATTTTTAATCCAATATTGTTATGGAACTAAATATTTTCTTAAAAGGGAATGCTTCACTGAGAAGCAGAGCTGGATGAAAATTTTTTAATGAAATTATTTTCTCTTGAAAAATGTACAATGTCGAAATGTCATAGGAAAACATGGCATTCAGTGGTAATTTCAACAAGATGTCAAAATGAGTCTTTTTCGCTTCCTAATTTTCTTTTGATGACTTTAAAGCATTTCACATTGAGAAATAACAGCAAAATCCTTCAACTTTAGTATTTTGTATTATTTTAATTTATGCCCTATTAACTGTTGCTGTTGTTTGTTTGAAATTCTAGTTCTTATGCTATTCTATATTGATTAAAAACTGTCATTGGTATGATTGGGCAGTTCCATGTGAAGTCTGATGGAGACTTTCATTGTTTGAGAACACCAACAAGCCTGTCTTTTTGTCCCCATTTGGTCAAAGTCCTCCTTTGACCCCTCAAATTTCAGAAAAGAAACTTGATAGTTCAATCAGCTTTTCTGGATTTTGTAGTTATTTTTTAGTTATGTGCATCTTAGCTGAAAGTTTTTGTTCAGGATAGGATTTGATGTTGGTAGACTATTAAAACTTGGAGATGGCAGTAGTTTGAACTAGGAACTGGAGCACTACCAGTGTGTTTTCCAGCCAGTAACAAAAGCTCTATGGGAACACCTGTTTTTCTTATTTTTCACATCTCTGTCCCCACCCAATGTCCCTAGGAGGAAAGAAAAAAGTAAGCACAGTGAACCAGTTTCTCCTGTGGGTAAAGGGGAATGAATCAACATCAGTGCCCCTGAGCAAAGTGGAGATGGTAACAACAAGCTAAGGGAGAATCAGGCATTCCTCTTTGGCCTTAGGAGCATCTCTTGCCTCTTTGGCAGAGCCCTTGAAAGACTCAAGCAAGTATTTCTGGATGGTATTCATAGGGTTAAGGCAATGACCAGATAGCAGCCTTTTGGCACCAAGCTCCTCCTCAGCAGAAGGAAGGATATAGCTGTATGAACAGGCTGCTTAACAATGCCTCACATGTCCCCGGGGAACCGCCTGCAAATAGATTTCATCTTGCTTTCTCTTGTACTTTTCAAAGCTTCCTGTTTTCTCACGGTCCTTTTGGACAGTTTACAGTCTTTCTCCCTCTCCCTCTCTCTTTGAGGAAAGGAACACCCTTCTTACGAAAAAAAAAAAAAAAAAAAAAAGAAGAAGAATGCAAGGGAAAGAGAGCACAGCAGTAGCCTTTCTACTTCACCACATGCAATGGTTTTCTTTACCCTTTTCTCACAGCGAAGGAAAACATGAGGCTTTCCTATCTGTCTAATCACAGCTAAGCACAGACTATCTGAAATGAGGGAGCAGCAAATAGTTGTCCCTTCTGTTTCCTCCTCCAGCTGCAGTCTGTATCTGTGTTTGATTTTTCTCTGAAGAGTGAACTTCTCTGTAGCATTTAGAGACCTGACACCACACTGTCTTGTTCATTTCTGTTTTTAAAAAACCACAAAACACTGAAGAATTCTGAAGGAGTTGCACCAATCTGTGCATTAGTTCTAACTTCTGAAATTTACAATTGCATTTAGTGTTGGAAGTCATAATTTTTCAGTTGTCAAAAAAAGAGTACAATGATATTTTCTTCAGACAAGCCAAACACACTTTGCACCAGATCTTTTGAACTCCACTTTTTTCCCCTTCTTAAAATCGTGAGTTTTGATGGAAACTGAAGAAAATGTGGGAGATAAGTACTTTGGGAAGAAACAAAACAAACTGACAGATCCAGAAAGGTGATGCTTCATGTGGTGGTTTAGGAAGGCAAAACTGAGTGCTGAACTAATCCAGTCTTTCTAGCAAACTGTACCGTAATCTATTTCACCGACCAGTGCAAAAAAGTGTGTTCAGCAGACTTGCAGCTGAGATCTTTCTCTTCAAGGATTGAATTGTATTTTGTTGAAAGTACACTGCCTAAAAAAATGTCCACAACTAAATCATGTTGTTCTTGCTGTCTCAAGATCTCTTGCATGACCTTTGCATCTCCCTGAGTGTTCTTTGGCAGCTCACGTCCATGCAACTAGGTCGTCTTTCACACTCCACTCACCACTGCTCACATGCCTGTCCTGTCACAAAGAAAAGAAAATCTTGTACACATTCCTAGTTTGGTCTTCAGACTCAGGCTGGTTTTTAAGCATTAGCTGCGTATTCAAACTAGCTCTGAACNCCCTTCTCTGGACACGAGAAGGCACACATGAGGCCAAGACCTGCTCTATCACCCTCTGGACCATGGACATTCATCTGAACATTCTCTTGTGCATTTTGAAAAGGACAGGTTGCCTGGGGACTGTACACACAGACCCATCATTCTGAAAAACAGTTTTAGTTTCTGCATTTATTTGATTTTCTGTCCACACCTCTCCACTGTAGTACCGTTTCCTCATGTCCCCAGAGGAGATTTCAGGGTGAGAATACATTGCACATCACTAAGACTAGGCACAACTTTGGGAAACACAAACCCTATCCCCTTTATTCAGAGACACAAATTTCTGTGCTGCAACATCTATCTACCCTTTACAAAATCCCATCTTCATTATGAAATAAGTGTAGTCTTGACAGAAACAAAATAAATGCTCCTACTACACTCATTTTGATATTCCATATCTTAAAAAGATGTAAATTTGCATAACATACACTAGCCTGCCATCTTTTCAACTTTTTTTTTTTATTACCAGTTTAGCTAGAGAAATAAGGACCTAGATATCAGAAAGTAAAATCTATTGAGAACACAGCAGATACAAGCAGACAACCAGATGCCTTCTTTTGAAAAGTACTGGGGAGGTATTATTACTGGCATTCGCATAGCCAGAGAGATATCGACATGTCACAGGTGATTCCAGTAGCTGTCAACATAAAATCAGCTGCTGTTATTCCTTGCAGGTTTTCTGTACTCATCAGTGCTTCTTCGCCTCTTTGTTTCCCCCACACCACATTCAGTGAGAGTTTTTTAGTGCATTCACTTTCCTGAATGTAAGTCATCTGGCATATTAGCTTTCTTTGAATGCAAAGAGGAGAGAGTACTCTTTCCTAAGTGGATGGAGGATCCTTGGAATCAGATATCTCACGCTTAAAAATAAATAACATTCTCAGAACATTCCTTCTCCCACCTTCTCTGTCTTGGTGAACAGTTTGCTGGTAAATTTATTTACTAGAATGTTCACTTTAACAAAATTGCAGAGAACAAATCACAGAAAGGAAATTGCAGAACTGAAGGAATTTTTTAAAAACATAATAATGAGTGAATGTTTCCAGACTCTGTCTTTTTGGATTGCCTCAACCTCAGCTTTTATTTAAAAATAGCAACCCTGAAAATTTTTGTAACAATGAACTACTTCCATTTTCCCTCAAGAAGTGGTTTAAAATGCAAAAGATTTCTTGTATTTCACTAGGGATCATTCCACTATGTATGTTTCATCTAGATATTCTAGGTGATGGCTTTCTGAATTTGAATCAAAAGGTACCATAGCACACCTTCTGTACTACCAAAATTAATTAAATCAGAAATCAGATTAGACCAAAAATTAGACAGAATTTCAGTAATTATTTGTTTCTGTAATTTTCTCCAAGGCAAGTACACTGCTTGATGGAAGTTTAGCTTACTCAGTAATGGAGATTCTGGGTCATATGGTAATAAAGATCAGCAAAAAAAATTAAAATCTTATGGTAAAAGTATTTGTCTAAAACCCTTAAAAAAAAAAAGGAGCTGAAGCAAAAAAAAAAAACAAAACCACGAAAGTTTGCAGAGGATGGAAATAGCCACTTGAATGTGAATAAAATTATAAATCCCAATAAGGAAAGACAAGACAAGCAAGACTAAAAGCATGTCATATTGATGTCAAACTCTCATGTCTTGAGAATACATTTGATTTATAAGGGACCAGACTACAAAAGAACCCATCTAGATAAACAACAACGATGAAAAAAACCCTTTTATTGTTTCATCAAAGACAGACTTCCACAATCAATAGCATAAGCTGACGGGAACATGCTTCAGGGAAAGCTGAGTCATTCTTGTAGCCCCATGACTGTTTAAATTCCAGATTACTCACCAGAGATGCCAAAACACAGAAATTAGTAAACAGAAGATAAAAGGATGAGAGAAAAATAAACCAAAGGAAATAAAAGGAATTGCTTTTTCTAGCTTTAAGCAAAATGTGCAGCCATTTCATTTCCACCTAAGGAGAAGTAATATTCTGCTTGAATGTTTCACAGAAACACGTCATTGGTTTTATTTTGTATCTCCATGTCTGCCTGATGTTTTTCTTGACTAAAGGCTAGATTTATAAACTACCAACTAAATGGTTTGCCAGGGCAAAAACTTGAATTTCATTCAAGTCAAGAAACTTCCAGGTTAGACAGTTATGCCTCTCTCCTCCTTACAACATTTAGAGGGTATTTGACTGTGTATCCTATACATCAAATTTAAATAATGGCAACAGTGCAGTAGGCCCTAGATAGGTCAGACTCCACTACATATTCTTGTCTGTAGGATTTTTGCCTGTATCTTTGAAAAACAAATTGCAGCCAGAAACTGCCACAGCTCAAGTTGAGAAGAGTAGGCCCTACTTCCTTTTAAAATATTCTTGGAAGTGCTCCTTGAACTAATACTTTTCATTTTTACTGTTTCTACAGCTGTGTGGAAAGGAATTTAACAGAATGCATAATTTAATGGGACACATGCACTTGCACTCTGACAGCAAGCCTTTCAAGTGCCTCTACTGTCCCAGCAAATTCACCTTGAAGGGGAACCTAACCAGGCACATGAAAGTCAAACACGGGGTCATGGAAAGAGGATTTAATTCTCAAGGTAATATTTTTCAGCAGGGTTATTCTCCAAGAGATTTGAAGATACATACCCATAAACTCGGATGGGCATCATACCACAGATCCACTGCTGTTGGATGAGACTGAACTGCATAAGCTTGGGAGGTTATTATTAACTGTCAATATTAGTCCAGTGCTATAGAATAGAGATCCCCAAAATAGCAACCCTTGTCTCAGAGACCTTTCTGACTAGGTTTGTGATCACACAGATGTGCAGATCAAGATAGAGGAGTAGATGGAGACAAAATGAGATGGTATTCACAAGTACAGGGAAATAATTCTAGCACACTAAATTGGCGTTATCAAATGTTGGAGAGAATATGGTCAGTAGTGTGACAGCAGAGGATTTGTCAAGCCATAACAAATGTTCTTGTATTTAAAACCAGAACTCCCCATCCATCACTGTGAAAAGTTCAGTATCTACAGCACTACAGAACCTCTTGCAGCATGTGGGTACCTCAAAACACAAATCAGAGTGAGTTGGTGGAATTTCAGACTTAGTGAGGCTGTACCACACATAGCCAGACAGAGGACTGGATGATTGGATGACATAATCTTCCTGAAGGTGTAATTTCATTATTTTAAAATAAATGTTACAGTTACAAGGGACTTGCTCCCCAGAGCCTGGCAGATTGCAGCCTAGCAGCCATAGACAAGCAGACCTTTTTTTCTCAGAATCATCTGGTTAGGAGTTCATGCTTTCCCCCTCATTTTTTAAGGTATACCAAAAATTACTAATTAATTCAAAGCTGAAAGAAGCAAAAAGCATAGAAGATTTCATGAATCTTGCTCACTGCTTATTGGATTCCAGTTTGAAATAGGAATGGAAGCCTGGATGAGGCACTATGTGCAAGAGCTTTGGCTATTCTGTACCATATTGATGTAACTGGTATTAGGCAAAGGTCATAGGCCCAAGACTCAGTTTACAAAGAAGAGTGAGAACACGAGATCTCTATTTCTTTTATCTCATATGGATGTTTGACTACCCAGGGTATCCTGCAAAACATTTCCTATGTCCCATCTAGCCCATACACTTCCTAAACAGCCTTATGTGTCTATACATGCCAATGCTCTTTAAGGAAGTGGGTGAACAACAAAGGATTCTTTTTAGAGTTTGAGTATCCAAATTTTTTCTGTTTGTTAAGACTTTCCGCACAAACTATTATTTCATGGGTAATATTTCTGAAATTCAAGCTTTAAGGAAGCCTAGCATGTATGCCAAATATATAGTCCAATGTAATTTAGCTAAAAACTACAAAGAACAGGTAATGAAATAAATGTCTTTCTTCTTGTAAATCTTCTACCTCATCATGCTAGTTACACAATTACGCACAACTGAACATAGCCTAAGAGTTTTAAAGTGTACAGAGATTTTTCAGCCCTTGTAACTTACCAGACACAAGGCAATTTGTAAAAGCTGCCACCTGCTCATGAACCATTTTAACAGATACAGCCTGCTGTGAGTTAGCAGCTGTAGCTAACGAGGCTGCATAGATGCTGCAAAACCTGGATTCAGCCACTAAGGGGAAAATCCGAACCAAATCAAAATGAAACAGGTAAAATAGTGGCTTTCATACGTACTTGATATTGGGTGAAATCCTCATGCCAGTACTCTCACTATTCTTTTAAATAAGATGGTCTGTTAATTCTGTTAATTAAGATGAACTATGCCTGTAGAATCTAAATATTCTTTGGTTCATCACTATGTTCAGAGATGCCTCCTGGGTAATGTCTTGATTTTCAGCAAGAGAGGAGACACTGACAAATATTATGATGAATCAGAACCAAGATTAAACTCAGACTTAAGCTAGACTGAAAAAAAAAATCACCTTCAGTTTATAAAGATATCCTGAAGCTGAAGCACTATCTAGTGTATAGTGGCTTCTCAGCGGATGAAAGACAGAAAAAATTAAGGAGAGTGGAGGTCATAGACTGCTGAGACTTGATTTTTTTTATTATTAATATTTTTTGTTTTTAAAGTAGTAACTTTGAACCAAAGTGTTCATAGAACAAGCATATTAACATGATTTTATTCTCTTCCAGTCTGGAAAAAAAATGTACAAAACCTGGGACTTTGATTATGGCTTGTGATGCTTTAGATCAAAGTTTTCATTTTTTAAAAAATAGGAAGGAGGAAGTAGGTAGGTTTGTTGGCAAAAATAGTTTACAAGAGGCCAAGCCACTTCACTTTTATTCCAATCTCCTTCATCAAGTGTCTGGCATGTACAGCACAATGTTTTGTGTGTTCTGACCTAGCTGTGAAGTGCATACAATAGTACTTCTTTTAACAGCATCTCAAAGGAGATGTCATGAGATGTAAACAGAAAGTACTTGGAGATAGCTGAGTGAAAGACAAAAGAAAAGTATAAAATCAAAGGCCATCTCATGTTTTGTTTTTTATCCAGGTATCATGTGGTAAAATTTCCCATATATAAATTATTTCTTTTCTCCTCCCCTCTAACTACTACAAGGTTTTGGAAGAGGAAGAATTGCTCTGTCCCAGGCAAATGCCTTAAGAAGCTTGGAACAGGAAGAACCCTTTGATCTTTCCCAGAAAACCCAAGGCAGGGGATTCTCATTTCATTCGGATGGTGAGAGTGTCAAGGGAAGCTCATACCAGGAAGAGGAAGATAACAGCTATGAGGCAGAGCGGTACAGTCCTGACATGTATCACCACAATGACAACAAACTGTATGTGGCTCAAGATATGGCTCAAGGCAAACCTGAGTGCATGAAGAAGGACTTCAGAGAGTCCTACAGCAATGAAAAGGAAGAAGTGCTAAATGAGGGACAACTGCAGAAGAGAATAGGAAGTTCAGACAAACAAGAGAGCCAAGGAGAGGGAGACCAGGCAAACAAAAAGCGCCTCAGTTTCAGATCCTTTGAAAAGGCCAGACTGGGTCACTCTCTCTCTGATTACTTGTACTTCAAGCACAGGAACAAGAGTACAAAAGAATTGCTGGAAAGAAAAATGGAAAAACCAACAATGCTTATAGGCATTTAAAATGGACATTTAAAAACAGCTGGAAGATGAGAACCAGATAGCTTTTAACACGAACCGTAATTTACCAGGATTGGAATTTTGTAGTAGCCTTTAGACATAAGCAAGCCAAACTGATAAAAATAATTCAAGGTAAACCATATACATTAAAGAATAAAGCAGTCCAAGGTCCTGTCATCAAGAAATGCAAGAGATGTTGAACAGTAACCTTTTCATACTTACCCATTTGATGTACAAGCAGACAACGCGCTGGGTACAGAAGTTTATTTTTCTGTATCGGAGTGATAGAGACTCACAATTTTCTAGTTATCAGAAAGCAATATACTTTAGTATTGGTTTATTGTCTGACTAAACGTATACGGACACTTCTATCCATAAGTCTCAAAAAAAAAAAAATCTGAAAATAGTAACTATTTCACAGTGTAAGCAAGTATACTATTAAACATAGTGTGCATGGAAGCGCTTGTCACTCTCAGAAATAACACAGTCTAAATACTTTCATTTACTGAAGCGTTAGTTCAATCACAATGAGAAACAGGAAACAAGAACAAATACTAATGTCTTCTGAGAGAGCGAAAGGCAGCTCTGTAAGGCTTTGAAAAGACTGGAATTTATTACAGTCACAGAAGCTCTTCCACTGGCACAAGGGATATTCGTGCTTTGCTGTGTTTCAGTCAATATGAGAGTTCTTAGCAACTCTTCAAATGTAGTAGCATGGACTGTGTTCACAATTTGTTCTACGGACTCCTCAGTCTAATACACTTAATGAGCAGCAGCATGTAGCATTTGCAGGTCTTGCTGTAATTACACATAAAGCAATACAAGTAATTTAACTGAGAAAATTATGAACTTTGCCATTTATCTCTTCACTTTATCTTGGCTAGCAAGGACTATTTTAAAATATGCAGATCTGATCAGATTTTAATTTAGAATATATGCTACAAATTCAATAGTGCTGCCCGACAGGGTAAGGAGTACCTCAGGAGGAAAAATAGCTTTGGTTTTCCTCTTGTTGGAGTCAGAAATTACTCTTATCAACATGGTTTGACTTTCAAGCTCCAGACCCTTCATAATTCCACTCACATTGTATTTGATGAGTAATTCCCAGTTTTTCATCCTCTAACTCCCATTCAATGATATGTTCATAACAAAGATGTTAAAAGCACATTCAATTAAGTACGTTCCATTAACTGTTTCACCAGCACCTTGATTCCTGCATCTTCAAAACAGATGAGAAACAACCCTATGTGATCTTGTTGCTTACAAGAAAATAAAGATTTTATGTCACTTAATTAGCCCTATTCTGACATTACAGCTCAAAAAGTTAAAATCCATATATATGGTACATCTTTTCCAAATATTACTACCTTCTTCACCTACCTGCCAGCTTCTTGATTTGAAATGCCTTGTTATCATGCTCAATATATAGCAAGTTATAATTAAATATAGTCCTATATTTATGGCTCGCTAGGGCTAGAGTCATGTAGCTACAACTCTCTGCCATTATAAGATGTCACTCACCTTACAGAACTAATGATTGTCACACCCACCAGTAAACCAGTGTTCACAGGGCAGTTGCCCTTATTCATCATGTAAAACTGGAGTGTAGTCTGAGGCTGCAGAAGGGTGGTTTCATTTTTCAGGGTTTAAACACAGTGTAACAAAGATTCTGAATGAAGAGCAGAGATCCCCATCTCTATTTGAAGGCAGGCTGCAGGATAACTGGAGATAGACTTTCTACAAAGGCATGTAGTGACAGGACAAGGGGTAATGGCTTCAAAGTAGAAGAAGATGGGTTTAGATTAGATATTAGGAAGAAATTTTTCTCCATTAGGGTGGTGAGGCACTGGAACAGGTTGCTCAGAGAAGTTTTTTCAATCATGGAACTGTTCAAAGCCAGGCTGGATTGGGCCTTGAGCAACCTGGTCTCACAGAAGGTGTCCCTGCCTGCAGGGGGGGGATTGGAAGTAAATCTGCTAAGTCAGAACTAAAAAACCATTCTATGATCTATGATGACTCTATGAAAAAGGTGTTGATAAAATAAGCTGTATCTTATGGGTTACTATATGTAATTAACTCCAGAGCTGATGTACATTTTTTTTTTTTTTTAATAAAAAGGGGATATCAAATTGAAGTGGAATGTACGTCACTTCAGGCACAGAATTGAAATCAATGCTCTTTTAAAATGAGGCACTTTTCAGTGGTACATAGCCATGATTGTTCAGTGATAAACCGTTCTATCGTGGGTGTTCAACTTCCTTGCTTCCAGGGCAAGATACCTCCTCTTGAAAAAGGAGTCAGCTTCATAAAATAAAAAGGGGATACCAAATCAAAGTGGAATGTACGTCGCTTCAGGCATAGAACTGAAATTATGCTGTCTTTCAAAATGAGGTGCATTTCAGAGGTACATAGCCACGATTGTTCAGTGATGAACTGTGTTATCATATGCATTCAGCTTCTTTCCTTGCAGGGCAAGATAAATCCTCTTGGAAAAGGGGGCCAGCTTTATAAAATAAAAAGGGGATACCAAATCAAAGTGGAATGTACATCACTTCAGGCATAGAATTGAAATAAATGCTGTCTTTCAAAAAGAGGTGCATTTCAGAGTACATAGCCATGCTTATTCAGTGATGAACTGTTTTATTGTGCACACTCAACTTCTTCGTTTCCAGGGCAAGACAACTCCTCTTGGAAAAGGAGCTTTATTTGAAGGAAGATGTTGTCAAGCAGAAGAATCAGAAAATTTTCAGAGCAATGTGCATAACTACATTGGGTTTTTTTAGACTAGAGGGGAAGTTACAAGGTAGAAAGAAATCCAGCAAGGTGTAGGAGATTTTCTTTTAGAAATGGAAACAAGTCCTTTGGTTATTTCTTGGCAATGTCTCGTATCTGCCAAACAAAGCTCTTATTTGGTAACATACACAGCCAATAGTCAGAAGACACTGGCTCTTACAAATGTCTCTCTCAAGGTGGCCTAGTTTCCAGCTGTGTATGATGCAAAATCAGTTCTCTCCACTTGTACAGCCATATTTTTATGATGAAGTCACAGTGACAGTGGACAAGGGAAAGGCAACTGATGTCATCTACCTGGACCTGAGCAAGGCATTTGACTTTGTCCCACATGACATCCTGGTCACCAAACTGGAAAAATATGGACTTGATGGGTGGACCACTTGCTGGATAAGGAACTGGCTGGATGGTCACATGCAGAGAGTGGTGATCAAGGGCACAATGTCCACCTGGAGACCAGTGAAAAGTGGCGTCCCTCAGGGGTCAGTGCTGGCACCAGTGCTGTTTAACATCTTTGTCAGTGACATGGACAGAGGAATGAAGTGCACACTCAGCGAATTTGCAGATGACACCAAGCTGTGTGGCACAGTCGACTNTACAAGGTCTTGTAATGACAGGACAAGGGGCAATGGGTTTAAACTGGCAGAGGGAATATTTAGACTGGATGTTAGGAAGTTGTTCTTTCCAGTGAGGGTGGTGAAACACTGGAACAGGTTGCCCAGGGAGGTTGTGGCTGCTCCCTCCCTGGAGGTGTTCAAGGCCAGGTTGGATGAGGCCTTGAGTGACCTGTACTAGTGTGAGGTGTCCTTGTCTATGGCAGGGGGTTGGAACTAGATGATCCTTGAGGTCTCTTCCAACCTTACTATTCTATGATTCTGTGATTCTATATTAGTTTCTATGATAAGAAGAATATCCAAGAAATCAGAAACCTAGTTGCAATTTCAGGAATGGTGATCATGCAGATGAATTAAACTAAGCAAGTCCCTTCAATTCTGTGGTGGGCGAAGTGAGTAAAGTAGAAAGGCATGCAGCCCTTCCACTGAAAAGCCCAATTGTCTATGCTGGACAGTGTTACAGGACAAATAGAAAATCCTTATCAAGAAAGAAACGAGTGATCACCAATAGCATTCCCCAGGCAAGTGGGGTGAAGGTAACATTTTTGCAGAACTCCGCTGCCAGTGGCTAACATAACTACAAAAATTAAGCACACTGGAAGTATACAATCCACAGTTCCCACATAAACTTCATAATGTCAGATGTGTCCTTAGAAAAGGAAATAACTGCAAAGAGGTCTGGGTTGTCTGCGTGATTACACCCAACACTTTCAACACTATCACTGCAGCCATTCGTCTACTTCTACAAACATATTTCTCATTGGAGCAAAAGCAACTATCAATCACACATAGCCAAGTGGAAAGGAGGAGAGGTTCCTAGAATGGCAATGCTGTTTGGGAATAATTTCTAATGTGAATCCTTTTTCTTGCATTCTTCCTAGAAAGCAGAGAAAATTCCATCACAATGATGCCTTGAGCCTGTGCCAGTCACAGACTGCCTAAGCTAATTCATGAACAACCAAGGCTAATTCATATTAGAATAGCAAAGAACTCATCTAAATCTCTAAGTCACCAGTCAGAGGAATTGCAAACAAAACTATTACTGAAAGGAGACAGTGCCAAGTGACCCAGGCGAAGAGATTAAGAGATAATAGTTCCCCCTACTGCAGAATAAAAAGCAGCTGGGTCTAAGACACTTGTTACAAAGGCGTCCCAAGAGACAAATAAAAAGTGAAATAACAGCCTTCATTGTGAAAGCACCTTGCTTTTCAAAAGTAAGTTATTTTCACGCTATTTACATTGGCACTGTTTTGGGAACAGACAGTAACAGCCTTTGCTTCTTAATAGCTTTGAAAATGCTTTACAGAAATTTGCTCTCATAATGAAGTTATTTCCCATTTCTAATTTTCAAGAGATTAGCTTCCTTGTTTTGCTTTGAACAGAGGTTCAGAAGTCCTGTAGACACATTGCCCACGTTCTGGACCTTGGAGGACACACTTTCTTCTTTCTCTTTTTCCTAATCCATATCTATCTACCTTCTTACAACAATGTGGGGGGAAAAAAAAAAAAAAAAAAAAGGCAAAAAAGCTGATTTTGCTATTTGGGTTTCCAGCTTGTAGTAACACATGAAATTAAAGTCCAGTCTGCACCACTTCCATGTTAAATCATAAGCATATAATTTCCTTACATTTTTATGTAAAGTCTAACTTCATCCTATTGGAGCAGCAAATAAGAGTGGCTACAAACTTACGCAACTGAGATTCTTTTAAAACTTACAAACTGGGGTGCTTCAAGAAGTCATGCTGAGGAAAGGTAAACTGGCCACATTGTAATGAGTTTAGGCAAGCGGAGGCACGTGGTTAAATTAAAGGCCTTTCTGCTGTTAAACACAGCAAAAAAGAAGTCCACTAGACTCTGTACAGAACAGAGCAGGTGGAATAAAAGTCAAGAACTGGGTTACTAAAATCTGAAAGTAGAGAAATGCAACATGCTTACTGAGAAATTGAGGCTGTAGGTAACAGCAGAACAAGATGTTTTGCCTCTGGCCTTAAGGATTCAGCCACTCCCTTGTGAACCTGAGTACGCCTGGCTGCCAGGCAGCCTCCAGTCTGTGAAAGCAAAACCAGGTACTCTGTGTTCAGCATCTCAAAGGAAAAAAAAACTCTATGATAGTATTATAATATAAGTTTGTCCCATGCTTTGCCGTATAAAACAAGTTACTGGAAAGGCCACTGCATTCAGCTTCTCACAGTTTTCTGTTGGTCTAATAGCTGTTCTCTGATTTCTTTCTTCATATGGTGCTGTTGGACTCTGCTTTTATGTGCGTACAGTGAAATAATATGAGTTGCTATACTTATTAGTCCAAGAAGTTGTTAATAATTATTAACAATTTTGAAAGTAGAGTAATTTTTGCTTAGCTGAAAGGGATGTAACAGAGCTAACATTTTTTACTCCTAACACATCTAGCAAATAATGTGGTGTATGTTTTTTTCCACATAAAAACACCAGCTTCTTATTTAAAGCTCCAACTCAACAAATGGATCAGCTATTTGTGAATATTTAGTTTCTGACTTTCTATCTCAACAGTAAAGGTGTATATGATGTATTTTATTAATTTAAGCAAATAAATGTGCACTGCTGAATCTGCTGTACTTTGTATTGAAATGGATCTGGAGTTCTTGACACACTAGATATTTTATATAGTAAATGCACGGGACTGGTCTGACAAGGTCATGCTTCATTCAGCACTACTGGAGAGTGGTCCTTGTAAAGGGAAACCTAAATCAGTGATGGAGAACTAGTTAGACGACTTCTGAGGCAGATGGCAGAGTTCATTATTACAGGCTGCAGGGAGGACATAATGAATGCTCCAGAATGACTGTGGTATTTATTAATTTGGGCCCAGAGAAATTAAAAAAAATATAAAGATGTATTCTTTATCTTAAAGGTGCTTCAAAGATTTGCGTCATGTAAAGAGAGGAAAAAAATGAGGCCTTATGAAATTGAAGTAAAAGAAGTAGGAGTAACTATAACTTAAGGAATAAGCAAAAGATTCTACACTCAGAGGCTCAGAGTTTCTTTTTGTAATGGAAAGCCTATATTTAAAGTAATGAGCAAGTTCTTGAATTTGTTTGTTTTAATGAGATGCTGATAGAATCAGCATCATCAGACAGAGAACATTTTAAGCATAGATAAAACTATGAGAGAGAGCATAAACTTTGAACATAGCAAGAAAACAGTTGGAATATTGTCTATAAAAAGTAATAAAGAAAATAAAGATACTAGCTTTCTAATTCTGAGATATACACCTTAAAAAGTGTAAATAGTCATACAAACACTAGAAATACATGTAAGAGGGTAAACGAAACAGAACCAAGCCTTTTTTTGTTTCCTCATTTTCCTCACTGCCCCTTCTGTTTTCAGTGCAAGTAACAACCACTATGAAGACAGTAAATTACCTCTACATCAGGAGGAAGAGAGATGTTGGGGAATGACCTAGTTCATTCACCATGTGACTTGGTATCAGTGAATCTGTCCCATTGCCAGCCACAAAAATATAACAAAAAATGTTATGTTTGGCCCTTCTCACAAATATTTTCATTTTTTATGAGCGAGTCTTCAAACAAGCAGAAATGAAGTAAAAGAGAAAGAGAAGATCTTAGATTTTCACAGGGAGCTTTTCTGTGCCTGTAGTGAAATGGAGAACAGCCCAGTAGGTTTAAATTATTTTCATGGAGACATCCAAGTTAATATCAATGATAAGACAAAAAATGGTAAATCATTAGAAGGAGAACAAGTCCTAGTTAGGTTAAAATAGTGTGGGATATCTCTGAGAAGAGCAAGTCACTGTCAAGATACAGTGGCTTAGACTTCAAACACATGAAATTCCTAGTTTAAGCAACAAGGCTGCATAGAAAACCTCTTGCCAAATTTGTCCCATTTATACAGTTTACGGCTTGTACATTGTGGTAGAGCTAAATGTGTTTGCCCACTGGTTCATGATGCAAAAATCTGATCTAAAAACACGTGCTAGGTGTTCAGCACTCACAAATGACAAAACATTTATAAATAGAGATCAGTGTTAGTGCTTTCCAGATATGATATGATGGTGCATTAGATCACACAGCATCAATTTTCCCAGTGATCAGACTGCAAGGAAAGTACAGCTGAACAGAGAACAGCCACTTCGTGAGAAAACCTTCTGGTGTTCTATCATTCTGTTTATGCTGTCTGAAAAAGTACTGTGTATCCAGTTCAAATACTTAAATTATTTCATTTGGATGGAGACAGAAACCTTTCCATTTCATTTGACTGAAAATCTGTCATAGTCTGAGCATTCTTGTTAATCAGACCTTTGTAAATTTAAATCAGTGGAGAATACTAGACTGTGTTTTTGGAGCTGGGGTTGTCTGTTTGTACTGTACTTTTCCCAGTACTTAAATACCCTTACCATTATCAGTGGGAAATTGTTAAAAAATAAGTCATGATTGAGACACTAAAAGGTGGGGTACAGTAAAATGAGAATGAGAATGATGGAGTTGCATGAAAACAAGAAAGTTATTTCTACCCTGTAGTAAGCTATTATAAATTATCAGAGATGCAGAGTAAAGACAACAGACAAGGTGTTACAGAAATGTGTTGAAAAGATATAGTTTAGCAAGATAATTGGCAGATACAAACTCAGGGAAATGTTTGTCACTACAGAGGGATGTCTTGCTAGAGAATTCTACAGCTGCTTAATTCTTTATGGATCTTGCCATTCTTCACTACGAGCTACAGAACTTTCATAGAAACACTAACTCTTGATCATTTTGTGTCACAGGCCAAGATGATTTTTAAAAAATCAGTACATAAAATGTTGGTACAATATACGGAGTCAGCTCTCCAGTCAGCCACATATACATATAACGAAAAGTGACAACAACGCTGAAGTCTTGGTGTAAAGGAAGTTGCACTAAAATTGAAACAGGATTGTGCCTAGTACAGTGTGTTTCAGATATCTGTGAGAGCAGCACCAAGACCAGATAAGCCCAAGGCGGTATAGGTTTGATAAAGAAATGTGACCTTACTGAAAAGTGAAAGAAATTAAAAGCTGTTCCCCAATGAGAGTTTTTTTTTAAGCTGGGATAAACTACATTGCAAGTACTAAAAGAATTGTGTGAGACGGATTCCACATGATCAGTTAGTTCAATGGTAATGTCACTCTGAAACATATTCTGGGTGAATGTCTAGGGTTACATGTGATAACAGTAGTTCATACATGTTTGCTACTATCACTCTGTGGGAGGCAACAACCTCAGGGCCAGACAGTAAAATGGGTTAGAGGAGAGGGTTGTACTGAAATCACTGACTCCAGTGCAGTCAGTCCATTTTAACTGCGTTATCCTTAGGTTAAGCAAACCTAATTTCATGCTGAAGGGGATGAGGTATGCTTGTACACCCTGTTCCACCCACTCTTTTCAAATAGCCTCACCTATTTTACTAATGAACATCTGATGAAGATATCCACTAATGTATCTTCTTCTGTCACTGAATTCAGGCGGTACTTCTACTTGAGTTGTATTAACAGATGCAACCCCTGTGCAGCATGAAACCACCCAGACACTCACACTCTGTTGGATGATGTAGGGACTTTTTATTTCCATTGCCCCAGTGTTATCCTAAAAGCAGGGTTGTTTGCTCTGTGTGCAACATGTCAACACACACCCCTAGAAAAGGTATTTTATTTATTTCATGCTTTCACAAAGATGGATGCCAGGTAGTAGTTCGACAAAGCTAGCACACCACTAGCTCAAACAACAGCAGTTTATATTGCATACAGTACAAATAACAAAGACATTATATATGATTTGTTATATGGATTTTCATCACATAAATCTTTGTACAAGTGCTCCATCAATTACCTGATTCATCATACCATTAGTTAATTCATTAATTAGTTAATTCATTATAGTAAGGTTGTTCTACATTTATGTATTTATTGTCCTTCTAGAGGTGCGTGTTTTAGTATTACAACTTCACCACAGGTCATACAGGGGATGCCTTCATGTTTTGGTCTTTGTTCAGATTTGTCCTTGGTTTGTCGAAAGATGCCATAACAAGGCATTATCTACATAAGTTGATACAATCTTCCTGTCTTTGGATACTGCTCTTTATTACTGTGTCTTGTTTCTGATTATTTTAACCTTTAAGTCATTTAGTCTTAAGGGCTTTCCATTCTTATTATCCTGGTTTCAGGTCAGTTCATTATAATCTTTCTCAGTCTAAACGTTCTTAACTCTATCCTGGTATCACCAGTAGACTCACTGAGAAAGCCTAATAACATCACAGAGAGTTTGCTTTGCTTTCTCAGTTTCTTACAATTACAGTTTATTTTTTCTAGGGCTTTAGTTTTGCATTTTGGTGCTTTCACATAAAGGAAATGTTTGTGCAGATACTATATAACATATAGTGAGGAACGAAAGCACAAGTGAATACTTGTATACATTTTTGACAGATGGTGCCTAATTGCAAACTGTATTTTCTTATGCCTCTGCTTTTTTATTTTTCAGTTTTACAAAATGTTTCCTCTTTCTATTTTTTCTGACTAACTCTTCAGGCCCCTAGTGCATAACCATTGACCAGATTCTTACAGGAAGGTCTACTGAGCATCCCAGGTCTGTTTCTTGTTTATAAGGGGCAGCAAATTGGGCCTGAGAGACAGAACAGCAGCTAGTTCATCCACCAGCAATGCCAGTGCCAACCTGAGCTATGCTGGGCACAGAGAGAGCATTTACAGACCAGTATAATACACTGCAAAGCTGAAATGGAAAATGGCTTTGGCTGTCAATTGAGTCTGCTGTCTGATACTTAGAATTTCAACCCATTAACTGAGGAAGGGATGTACCTAAAACAGGTGCCACCAGACCTTTCAACTTTGAGTGTCTGACCAGCTGCCAGCTGACTATTTACAATAGAAGATAAAACAAAGATTTCTGACAACCAAACTTCCTTTGCTCTCTCTTCCACTTCCCAAGGCTGATCAGAAAATAATCCCATGCTAGAGTCTGACTAGACAGTATTACCCTGGTGAAGTGAAAACCTGACCCAGTTTGACTTGACTGTTCAATTTTGAATGGCACACAGCCAACTTGCTACCCGTGGGTTATTCATGCTGCAATAGGAAGCAATCTTCCTGACATGCAAACTTCCTTCTTCTTCTGCCTGAGCAGTAGCACAGGCAGTCAAAGATGCTGAGTTAGATAAAGAACAATTTGACTCTGTAAAGATATGGATCTTGACCCAAGGCTATACTTCAGCTTCATTGTGCTAGCCAGCAGCAAAAAATACCATTACCGCTGGCAAATCCTAGAAAGAGAGAAACTTATTCGTGCAAGAGAGAATTGCTGTTACAGTTCCTGTAGCAGCACTTGCCCATATTCAAATGCAAATATGTTATCTAGAAATCCTTGGTAAATAAAATAGACCACACGACATGGTCTAAATTGGAATTTAAGGTGCCACTGAAGAATGCGACTGTGTTGATTTTGCTGTACATTAGAAAGGACTTCATTATCTGCAGGCTAAACTGGTTATATGGCATCACTTTCTTCCTCTCCCTTTCCATCCTCATGGAAGATTTTAATTCTGTTAAAAAACAAAACAAAACAAACAAGGTTATGTCAGCCTATAATGGGTTTCATTAGTCTGGTCACTTGAGCTGGTGAAGAATATTCTTCCTGCAGGACAGCAAGTTAGAATAACTATCTGTCTCATCTAAGAACACCAAGGCATCAATATAAGCCATGTGTTTGTACAAGGCTTTTCTTAGCTTCCTGTCTGAAGAGGAAAGAGAGGCTTTGGAATAGCAGGAGAGAAGAAATAGGGAGCCTGTATTTTAGTTCTCAGTTGAAACAACGATGTTCTGTTACTGCTCATACCCTCACACTCTCATAATTTTTACTCATTTGGTTTGTTACACAATGTATCATGTGTGTAGCTGTGGGACTGGTTTACACTCCATCCCTGACAGCAAGCTGGTAGACATTGGAGACCCACCATGCTGTTCAGCTGAGTAACTCCAAATGAAAGTTTAGGGAAACTGAGATAACTGGAAGTTCATTACTATATAGTTGAAACACCCTGTGGTGTACAGTGTATTTGTCTAGGTCAGAGAGATAACAAATCCACAGAATAAATAAAGTAAGGGTACTCAGAGAAAATGTCATAGTTTAGGCCCACATAGCGGTTGAGCCTCAGCCTCTCCTCCTGATGAGGAGGGAAAGAAAATCAGGAGAAAAAGGCAAAGCTCCAGCGAGCTGATGAGAGATTAATAGAACAAGACCAAAAAATTAAGAAAATAAGAGAGGTAACAGCAGCAATACTAATGAAGAAATATATAAAGGAAATTATATAAATCCCAAATAGCTCACAAAATCACTGAACTGTCAGGATTGGAAGTGACCTCAAAGGATAATCTGGTTCTAATCACCCAACACTTGCCTGCCCACACCAGCTCCCACCCCACTTTATGCAGCAGGCATGATATCAGCAAGGTATGGAATACACTGCTGGCTGGTTCAGCTGGCTGTCCTGGATGTGATCCCTTTCAGCTTATCAGAATCATAGAATGGTAAGGTTGGAAGGGACCTCAAGGATCATCTAGTTCCAAACCCCTGCCATAGGCAGGGACACCTCCCACTAGTACAGGTCACTCAAGGCCTCGTCCAACCTGGCCATGAACACCTCCAGAGAGGGAGCATCCACAACCTCCCTGGGCAACCTGTTCCAGTGCCTCACCACCCTCACTGGAAAGAACTTTCTCCTAGTCTAAATCTCTCCTCTGCCGGTTTAAACCCATTGCCCCTCATCCTGTCATTGTAAGACCTTGTAAATAGTCCCTCCCCCAGCCTTCCTGTAGGCCCCTTTCAGATATTGGAAAAACTACCCCTATCACAGCCAAACCCAGGAGAGAAGAATAACAGATTTCAGGCAGTATAACATTCCCTCCAAGCTGCTTTATTGTTGCAACTGTGGTGGTTTCAAGTAAGGTCCCCATAAGTGTGTTTCACATCCTACTGATTATTTCCACTAGTTTCCCAGAAGACTGAGATGTGAGCTCAAGCAAGGGGTATTCTCAGAAAGCTTCCGTGTTGCAGAGGAGATGTGGGTTCACATTGACTGGAAACAGCTCAGGCCAGCCCAGCCTCATTCCCCTGGGAATGAGAACCTTGTGATAACCATCCCCTCAGTAAGTAAGTTTGCAGATGACATCAAGTTGAGCAGGAGTGTTGATCTCTTTGAGGACCGGATGGCTCTACACAGGGACCTGGACAGGCTGGATTGATGGGTCAAGGACAGTTGTATAAGGTTTGATAAGGCCACGGCTCTTGACTGGTACAGTCCAAGCTTTTCTTAGTGACTTTACAGTGTGTGGCTTGGGTAGCAGTTGCTACTGCTTCTCTTGTTGCCAAACAAACAGGTATTTAATTATTTTCTCAGTAAGCTTATGTGAGAATATACTAGCCAGCTATACTGAGCATTGAGCTCAACAATATGCCAAAATTATGATTTTTAACACCTACCAGTATTTTCCAGCCTAGATATGTTGCATTCACTAGTTAAAAAACAAGTTAGAATATGCAGAAATTCAACTGGTAAGCTGACAACAGGATGAGAATTGAGAAGATGAATTTGAATTATATGATGGTGTGTATGTAAAATGGAACATTCTTACAGTTTGATACTCTTAGGTGCTATGGTAGTGTGAGTTCGATTGTATTTGATTAAATTCTTTTTGAATTAAGCTACATAAAAAATTCTTACAAACAGTAGACAAAAACAGGAATTAGATACAGTTGACATAATCTACTTTAAAATTAATTTAGTTTCACATCCCTGAAGGTCACCTTGTACATCTAAAGACAAATATTACCTCTCTGACTCCTTTCATGACATTTATGAAAATGAAATATGGCTGGAGTTGTATTAATACACACTGACATGCTTGAAGCAGCATGTAATAGGCATTCAGCATTGTTCTGAAAAATAACTCCAGCTGATAATATACAAAACAGACGGGTATAACAATGTGATCCCTCTGCCAAATTTGCTTTCAGCCACAGCAGCTGTTAGCTGTGACTCATGAACACTCTGGTTTAATAAGTGCTTTGCTGCTTGGGAGCATAGCATATCCCTAGCTAGTCCAGTTTAGAAATCAAATAGGAGAGTTGGCTTAATTCATCAATGGGAAAGGGGCATGACCAAGCTTTTTTTGATTGGTTCTAAAGCTGCCTGAAATCCCTTTTAATTAGAATGGCAGTTTAATGTTCCTTTTATTGTTTGTGTCACTGAAAACTAATTTGATGCACTGCCTTAGAAAAGTGCTTTCTGAGTTCAAGGTTTTAGCAAAAGGAAGGCAGTAATTGCCTCACCCTCCCTGGTTTTGTGAATCACCATCACAGAAAATGAAGACATTTAGTATTTCTCTGCTAGCTATGCAAGGAGACTGGCTTCCTAGTGAGCAGCCAGCTTACCTGAATAAAGGTAAGTAGCATATATATATCAACTTCTTCTCCCTAAAATGTGTAAATCAAATGTAAGTCATATGTTACTTCAGATAGCAATGAAGAGCTAGTGATGGCAAGAAACATAAGCTAGCAGATTCTCAGGACAAGCACAACTTAGGTCACTTAGGTAACATCATCTAATGACATCAAATAACAATTTTGTTTTTCAGAGCAGATTCCAAAATGCTGTCTGAATGTTTTCTAAAGTAAAACCTTTAATAACTGCAGAAATGTTCACTGAAATCAGCACAGCTTTGCAGGAGAGAAATAGGTTGATTCGAAGAGGGTTTTTTTGGACAGAAATTAGTCAGAATTTCTCAACTCTAGTCACACTTGACCTTATAAAAACTTCCAACTGCTCTCTAAAACTTGAAAGCTGAGATGGTTACATGTGCAGTACTGTGCTCCTTTGACTTTTCCCCTTCCTTTAAAATGTAAATCCATGATAGGTCTATCTATTTATCTTTCACAGTACAGTGCCATGCACATTTCTTGCCCTATGCAAATGATTAATAATGTTATGACTTTAGCCACTGATGTTGAAGAAGCATTTTTGCTTCTCACCCTCTACTTCATAATTTGAAGTTTCCCACCCCCATCTATGACACACATGCCTGTCATTTTCTTTCACTGTCATTTCCTTCTATTTTATCTAAGTATTTCAGAGTTTTCCCCAGGAAATTCTTTTCTATTCATTTTTAGTGTTTTTAAGGGAGCAAACAAGATGAAAGCTTAAGAAAAAAAATGTTGTCTTTCTCGACATTGTAAATATAGCTGACATTTCCCTTTTTGTAGCTATGTGGAATACAATTTGAAAACTATTAAGGTAAATAGCGGTTATTGAAGGCTTCATTTTATGACACAGCAGCCTTTGCTGAAATATAGTATCTTTCTAAGTCAGAGGAAAACCAACACAAAATCAGAGCAATGAAATAAGAGATTTCAGTAGACATCTAAAGCCTAATTGTTCCTCTTCACAGACAGACTTCTTGAACCTTTAACTATTAGTTGGTTCTTACCAGTTTTGAGCCCAGGAGTGTGATTTGATTATCCTCAATTGAACTTTATTGCTTTCTTAAGGTGTAAGCTAGGAATAACTCATTTGAAATTGGGTTTTCCCATGCAGGAAGTTGCTAGTCAAAGCAGAACCGTTTCCTTTTCTCTAACTACTTTTATCCAATAAGCAACATGAAGAAGATTAAATGTCTCACCACATTTTCATGGGCACCAATAGCCATTATGAAAACAATTTGCTGTATGTTGCCTTCTAAAATCCCCATCTGGTAGAGTAACTGCATGGTGAAAAAAATAGGAGAATCTTGAAGTCATCAGGAATTCCTCCACCTTGCATTAGATTTTCTTAAAATATGGCAACTAATCTAAGTAATAGGAAAAAAATGAGAAAGATGAGTTCTCCTTGTTACCAAGGAAATTACATGTCTGACTGACACAGAGAAATACTGCTGTCGTATTAATAATTCAGCAGTTGAAAAGGACACAGTAGTTACAGAACTGGAAAAAATCACAGGATAACTGAGGTTGGAAGGGACTCCTGGAGGTTCTGCAATCCAACTTTTCATGCAAAAGGGGCCCAGCTAGATCAAATGTAACAGGATATTGAAAAGTTTTGTTTTGAGTATCTCCCAAGGATGGAGACTTCACAGCCTCAGAGATAAACCTGTTCCAGCACAAAGGAAATATTCCTATGAGAATTGTTTCTTACTCCCTTATTCTGATTTGTCCTTCTTATGTCCTGTCATTCTGCACTCCCAGGAAGAGTCTGTCTCTGTCGTTCATCTATCTTTCCATAAGGCAGTTGCTGATAGGACTTAAATATTCTCTACAAAGTTAATTTCCAACCATTCATCCCACTCTTTGTAGTACAGCAGGAGGTTATTCTCTGTCAGGACTTAGGACTTGCATTACTAAACTTTCTGAGGCTCCTGCCACCCCATTTCTCTAGCCTGTTGAAAATTTCAGATTCCTCTCAGCATACCTTCCAGCATATCTACCATCTTCTGGCTCTATGTCACAAATTGGCAGGCTTGAGGATGGTGAACTTCTCATCATCCAGGTCAATAACTGAGCTATTAAACAGCAGGCCTCAGTATCTGCCCTTTAGGGACACAGTGAATAACAAGACAACAGCTGGACTTCAGATTCATGGTCACACAATCACTTGAGCCCATCAATCCTGCTAATTTTTCACCTTCTTAACCATCTGCTTATCTAGTTCATTAATTTGGGTACTAGGATACTATGGAAGACTATGTCAACAGCTTTGCAAAATGTGATGTGTAATGCCACCATAAGAGTCAGCTGGATTAGTGACAGTAACCTGCTAGCTGCTAAAAATTTATATTGATTTATTGATGTGTGCCACTTTCAGCCAGCAGTTTTGACTCTGCTATTTATACTCAGTTAAAGCTTCTGGTTCCCCTTGTCCAGTTGACCTGGTACTTTTGGAAAATTCAAAGGTCATGTCAAATGAGTAAAATGAGGAACAGAAGGCTGTGAAAGGAGGTCTGCCCTGTGTTTATGGCTCCTGCTAAGTAGTACTACACAGTCTCATTTGAAAAAGATTTTTCATCCAGAAGGATATTTTTCTCTAGTGGCCAGGATCCTTAGCTGGCTGAAGCCTCTGGAAAAGAACTATGTGCTCTCCTTCTCTGAGGAAAAGAAAATCATCACGGTATCACAGTATCACAGTATAGCAAGGTTGGAAGAGACCTCAAAGATCATCAAGTCCAACCCACTACCACAGACCTCAAGACTAGACCATGGCACCAAGTGCCACGTCCAAACGTGCCTTGAACACCTCCAGGGACGGTGATTCCACCACCTCCCTGGGCAGCCCATTCCAGTGGGGAATGACTCTCTCAGTGAAGAACTTTCTCCTCACCTCGAGCCTAAACCTCCCCGGGCACAGCTTGAGACTGTGTCCTCTTGTTCTGGTGCTGGTTGCCTGAGAGAAGAAAGCAACCTCCTGCTGGCCACAACCACCCTTAAGGTAGTTGTAGACAGCAATAAGGTCTCCTCTGAGCCTCCTCTTCTCCAGGCTAAACAATCCCAGCTCCCTCAGCCTCTCCTCATAGGGCTTGTGCTCGAGGCCTCTCACCAGCCTCGTTGCCCTTCTCTGGACACGCTCAAGCACCTCAATGTCCTTCTTAAATTGAGGGGCCCAGAACTGGACACAGTACTCAAGGTGTGGCCTAACCAGTGCAGAGTACAGGGGGAGAATGACCTCCCTGCTCCTGCTGGCCACACTATTCCTGATGCAGGCCAGGATGCCATTGGCCTTCTTGGCCACCTGGGCACACTGCTGGCTCATGTTTAGGCGGGTGTCAATCAGCACCCCCAGATCCCTTTCTGTTTGGCTGCTCTCCAGCCACTCCGACCCCAGCCTGTAGCTCTGCATGGGGTTGTTGTGGCCAAAGTGCAGCACCCGGCACTTGGATTTGTTGAAAGCCATCCCCTTGGACTCTGCCCATCTGTCCAGGCGCTCGAGGTCCTGCTGCAGAGCCCTTCTGCCCTCCAACCCACCAACATCTGCCCCCAGCTTGGTGTCATCTGCAAACTTGCTGATGACTGTCTCAATGCCCTCATCCAGATCATCAATGAAGATGTTAAAGAGGATGGGGCCCAGTACTGATCCCTGGGGGACACCGCTAGTGACAGGCCTCCAGCTGGATGTGGCACCATTCACCACCACTCTCTGGGCTCGGCCCTCCAGCCAGTTCCTAACCCAGCACAGAGTGTTGCCATCCAAGCCATGAGCTGACAGCTTAGCCAGCAGTTTGCTGTGGGGGACAGTGTCAAAGGCCTTGCTGAAGTCCAGGTAGACCACATCCACAGGCCTCCCCACATCCACCAGGCGGGTCACCTGATCATAGAAGGAGATCAGGTTGGAGAGGCAGGATCTGCCCTTTCTAAATCCATGTTGGCTGGGCCTGAGCCCTTGGCCATCCCTCAGGTGCGCAGTTATTGCCCCTAAGATAATCATGTATTGTGCTTGCAGAGCTAGGAAGTATGGTAGAAGATGTAGTGCACTCATTGCTGGCAGACAACACTTTGCAAAGGCACCATTCAGAAAAGGAGTGGTTCATTTCAACTGAAATATAATAAACTTAAAACTTCAACCACAACAAAATTTTTACCAAAACTTTACTGATTCCAAGGAATTCCATGACCGGCCAAAAAAAAGCAAGGCTATAAAAAGAGAGTTTATTCTTCCTCAGCAGAAAATCTTTTGGGGAAAATGTAATGAAAAACTTGTATTCTCTGCCAAAAAGCAGTTTACTTAGAAAATATTTCCAGACTGTCAGCTAAGGCTAGATGTGGTCAGTTACTGGAACCTAGCTGTAAATGAAGTCCTCCCATTTCAGAGAGCTGGAGCACCTCTCTTGTGAGGACAGGCTACAAGAGTTGGGGCTTTTCAGCCTGGAGAAGAGAAGGCTTCAAGGAGACCTTGTAGTAGCCTTTCAGTATCTGAAGGGGGCCTACAGGAGGGCTGGGGAGGGATAACTTACAAGGTCTTGCAATGACAGGATGAGTAATGGGTTTAAACTGGCAGAGGGGAGATTTAAACTGGATGTTAGGAGGAAGTTCTTTACAGTGAGGGTGGTGAGACACTGGAACAGGTTGCCCAGGGAGGTTGTGGCTGCTCCCTCCCTGGAGGTGTTCAAGGCCAGGCTGGACGAGGCCTTGAGTGACCTGTACTAGTGGGAGGTGTCCCTGCCTATGGTGGGGGGTTGGAACTGGATGATCTTTGAGGTCCCTTCCAACCTAAACCATTATATGATTCTATGATTTAAAAGTAATGGTAGAAATCATAATACTTATGTATGCTTTGTAAAACGCTCCAGTTCACACTAACAACAAAGTGCCTGCTTGCAAGCAGGTACCACAACTTTTTTTGCTGAAATTATTCAAATTAACATTTCAAACACATGTTTGGATAGTTAACATTAACCATTACAACAACAGCAATAATGTTGTTGTTGTTGCTATTATTTATTATAATTATTAAACCCTACACAGAGCACTGGATATTCCATTTTTTCCTTACAACTTTCCTATAATGGGGGAGACTCACACAGCCTTACAGATGTCCAAAACAATTGTGTGATGTTAGTGGGGTCAGGTGAAGTAGTTGCCCCAAATTTCTGGTTCATCAGACCTCAGAGCTGTTTGCCCTGTCTCTAACATCCATGTGACCTTGTAAATGGCTGATGGGCTGTAAAAAAACTATTGCATTCTCTGTCAGGATATTGTAGTTACTTCCTTGCACCTTGCAGTAACAGTATTAGAATAGTAGCTCATGCATCATTATACTTGTGCGACATCAGTTCTTGCAAATATCTTCTTAGCACATATCTAAGTGGTTCCCATTTGTATTTGTGTGAACATCTTGTGGTATTGAACTAGAAATCACTTAACTTTGCACCTGTACCTTCCTCAGTTTAAATAATACACATGTATTTCTCCTTCCTGCTATTGTTCTCCCGTGTAGGAAAAGTAAGAAGATCCCGAGTGTGCAACTTGTAAAGGAAATTACATTAATGTATATAGGACAAGCACATTAATAATAAATAAGTTAGCAAGTGGCCAAGTTTGCTATAGAAGAAATCTAACCCCACCTTGTCAAAGGCATTTCCCATAAATTACAGGGAAATGGCATCCTGGACTGTATCAGGAACAGCCNAGAGGGGAAATGTTTTATACATTCTGTTTATTCAAAGTCCCCATATATGTGATTAACCATGAAGGATTATTTAACTCCTTGAAACACTACAGGCTTGAGGGAGAATGGCTGGGAAGCTGTCTGGCAGAAAAGGACCTGGGAGTACCAGCTGAGAGCTGGCTGAACATGACCCAGCAGTGTGCTCAGGTGGCCAGGAAGGCCAACAGCGTCATGGCCTGTATAAGGAATAGTTTGGTCAGCAGCAGGGAAGTGATTGCTCCCCTGTACTCAGTACCATTGAGGCCACACCTTGAGTCCTGGGTTCAGTTTTGGGCCTTTCACTACGGGAAGGACATTGAGTTGCTGGAACATGTCCCAAGAAGGGCAATGAAATTGGCAAAGGGTCTGAACAGTAAGTCTTAAGAAGTGCAGTTGAGGGAACTTGGGATTGTTGTCTAGAGAAGAGGAGGATGCGAGGAGATGGTTCTCCTGAACTTTAACCTGAAAGGAGGTTGTAGTGAAGTGGGTATTGGTCTCTTCTACCTAGTACAGAGAACAACATGGCCTCAGGCTGTGCCTAGGAAGCTTTAGATAGGATATTAGGAAATATTTCTTTAAAGAAAAAGTGACGAGGCACTGGAATAGGCAGCCCAGGGAGGTGGTAGATTCAGCTTCCCTGGCCGTGTAAAAAAATCACATAGACATGGCACTTTGAGGTGTGGTTAAATGGACATGGTGGTGCTAGCTTAAGGGTTGACTTGACCTCAAAGGTCCTTTCCAAAGTAAGATATTCTACAATTCTATAGTTATATATTACATGGATGAGAGGAGATTGAAGTCAATAGTAGCGGAGTCACAGGGGATTCAAAGCAGAGGATTTCCAGGTGCAGAGAAATATTTTGAGCAACATAAGGGAAATGTGGCACTAGCTGGACCAACAGGTAGCTCACAAGTTTCAATACTGAAGAATAGAGGAAACCCATGCAGTTACTATGGCTGGGAATGGACTGGCTAAGAGCACTCTTGTTGCACAATCAGGCAAACCTGGCTGGTTTGTTGGGCTTCTTTAGGAGGACTATAGCCAGCAGCTCAAGGCAATTTGTTCATAATGATTACAACTAATGTTGTAATAGATAAAAAAGCTAACAGCATACCTATGAGCTAGAAAAAAAGATGGGGGGAAAAAAGGCAAAATTTGGGCACATAATCAGCAATAATTAAAGGTTCTCACTATATGATGAAAGATTTCATTATTTGATATTTCAGAAACAAGTAATATTCATTTATTGGGTCTTTGTGTCTATTTCACTCTTAATTGCAAAAGAATGACTATTTATTTTGCATGGCTGCTTATTTCCAGTGAAATAACCTTTCCTCCAGTTACACATTCCAGACAAACAATAATAGGAGGACAAGTTTCAAAAAATTTTTGAAGCGGTTGGAATTATTAAGCTTTTGGTTGTGGAATCTAAAGCATTTCTAGTTACCACTGTAGAAAATACATGGGAGGACATGAGTGCCTGTTTAGACAAGCTGCAAGTTCCACACACAGCAATACTCTTCATGACTGAGCATCTCAAAGATATTGGAAAAACAGTGTTTCCAAACCATGATACAAGATCTCAGAGAGCATAAGAAGCATCATTCTTTCATTGATGAAACTTTCATAACTACGGTGACATACAGATGTTTATTTTCAGTCTTGCTGCAGAAACGAGGTACAAGGATAGGTAACTAACTTTCCCATTCTGCATTTGGGGATGATTCAGTTGTTATCACTGTAACATGCTGCTGCAGCATGAGGGTATTTTTCTGACATTTCAGGGGATTTTCTAAATACGATGTGGGTGAGATAATGTTAGACTGCTGGCTACTGAGAGCCATGAATAGCAAACTTGGGGTACCAATGCAAAGTAGTGTTACACAGACTCCAAATAAAAAAGTGCACCTTGTTTAGGAATACCAAAGGATACATGAGGTGCTTTTAGCAATTCATGAATGTGTGTACTGTGAGTCAAGAGTAGAAAATCTATTTAACCATAAAATTAATCTAATTGTTCTTTTACATATTGAGGTGGAATGTTGAAGGTCACCCTGTCCTTTAAGGCTCTTTTAAAACCATACATACATAACTTTAGTATTATTCTGCATTTCCTTTACTCTATGAAATAATTCCAAAGATGCAATCACTGACAGAATTACAGCTTGTGGACTTCGTGAGAGAGAGCACCTCATGCTAAAAATGATAGAGGGCATATTTTTATTGTATCAGTAAGGCAAGTGTTAATTCTGTGAACAGTATCTTTTACATAACAAGGTATTTCTTCAATGTTACATCTGATAGGTCATAGTCAAATGAAGTTGCAAAAATGGTGGTAGAATTGAAGCAGAGCATCTTTTAAGTACATGCAGGTTCAGTATACCCAGTAGATGCCTGTTCTACCCAAGAATATGAGCAAGTGCAGCACAGAATTCAGCAGGTATGCAATATGAATAAAAGTTCATTTTTACTTGCAAAGAATTCATAAAAGAAATTCTGTCTTACAGATGTTGAACAGAGAACTATATTGAAAACACCTAAAATATGGGTAAGTGGTTGGACTTACATGAACTGTATTTATGAGATTATTGACAAACCTGCAGTTGTCCTCCTAATACATCAGGAACATTAACCATGTGCTTCATTAGACCCTCAGCATGTAAGGAATTTATCACATGTCACACATGGGACTTAGCAAATTTTAAGCAACTGTTGCCCAGGTGTAATATTATCTCCCAGTAATGATTCTTTTTTTTTAATGCAGCGTATTTATAAATGTTATTTTCGACAACAGCCAGCATAACTATAGTTTGATATCCAGATCCCCAGTTACACCAGGTTTCTCCTATGTATACAGAGATTGCTCTGTATTTGACGTAGGGTATTTTGAGATACAGCTCTTTTTGCAAGGCTTAAACAGTTCTTGCTTTATCTTGCCTTCACTTGCCTTCTAGTGTTGCAGATTCAGCATGATGCTATCTGTTCTACCAGGTCTGATTCTAGTGCAACTAATGCTTCAGAGTGCACATGCATCTGGTCCCATGAAACACCAAAACACTGTTCTGTGTATTTGCCCAGTTTCTGTCTGTGCTGCTGAAATTTATAGCCCATAATTACAATATATACTCTATGCAAACAAAAAGTTTTTCTATGCCAGAATAGCAGTATCACATTTATCATTATCAGGAGGAAGTGCACAAAGCTCCAGCTGGCTTTCAATGGAGAATGCATGCAGAACATTTTCTTTGCTCAGAAAGCCCTTTGGCCTTACTAGTTTTCAAACATTTGAATCAATCAGTAAAAATAATTGTAGTCTTACCCTAGCTTCACAAACATGACATAGGAGGGTCTAGATTTAGAAACACATCTTTGCCACTGTTTCACTGTAGAAAAGGTAAATTCTGAGTCTCAGTCCATTCCATAAAATGCAAAAGAGAAAGAATAAAGAATGGCTGCAGCTACAGCACAGCAACGTATCTGTCCATAACAAAGGTAAAGGTCCCCGCTTCCTGATACATCTAGCAGAGCACTAGGTATGTGCGCCACCAGAGAAAGGGCATCAATAAAGATCAATACAAGGAGAATGGCTTTCTTGCATATCAGAATAACCTTGCCAATTATGAGATATAAATCTTACCAAAAGTTACACAAGGAAGAAATTCAGTTAACTTAGATGAGCCAAAAATTAGCATTGCATAATAAATTGCAAATCTACTGTGTGGATTCTTTTCTACCTTTTTTCTCTATGCTTTTTAAAAAATGTCTGATATTCTCAGCTTTACATCTTCATTTTTTCACTTAAGGTCATTTAGGGAAACAGGAAGCATTCTCACTCATTACGTTTCAGCTTATTGTTTGAACAACAGCATTCTTTGAGCCGCCCTTTTAACCACATTTATAAAGGTTATAGACTGGGTGTATGGTGTTGGGAACCAGTGAAAGATCCTCTAAGAGAAGAAGTAATCAAAACTGAGCTGAAGGAAAGTGACACACAGCAATTTACACCAGTGGAGGTTTGTTTCTACATTGTCTTGAGTTTCTACAGAGTCACAGAATGGTAGGAGCTGGAGATGACCTCTGGATATCACTGAGTCCTACTCCCCTGCCAAGGCAGTTTCACCTAAAGAAAGTCACAAAGGAACATGTTCATGTGGTTTTGAATGTCTCCAGAGACTGAGACTCCATCACCTCTCTGAGCTGCAAATTCCAGTGCTCTACCACTCTCAAACAAGTTCATCCTCATGTTTAGATGGAACGTCTTATGTTCAGTTTTGTGTGTGTTACCCCTTGTCCTGTCACTGGACACCACTGAACAAAGACTGGTCCCATCATCCTGACATCCACCCTGTAAGTATTGACAAGCATTTATGAGACTCCTCCGCAAGTCTTCTGCTTTCCAGACCCAATTCTCTCAGTCTTTCCTCATAAGAGATGTTCTAGTTCTTTAATCATCTTTGTAGCCTTTTACTCCAGCACTCCAGCAAGTCTGTGTCATTCTTGAACTGGGTAGCCCAGAACTGCACCCAGTATTCCAGATGTGGCTGCTCCAGGGCAGAGTAGAGGGGGAGGAGAACTTCTCTTAACCTGCTGGCCATATTCTTCTTGATTGGCCTTCTTGGCCACCATGGCACATTGCTGGCTCATGGTCATCCTGTGACTCATTAGGATTCCCAGGTCCTTTTTCGCAGAGCTGCCTCCCACCTGTACTGATACGTGGGGTTGTTCTTCTCCAGATGCAGTATTTTACACTTGCCCTTGTTGAATTTCATTGCATTTCTTCCCAACCAGCTCTCCAGACCATTCGGGTTACACTGGATGGCAACATAGCCCTCTGGCATGTCAGCCACTCCTCTCACTTTTGTATCATCAGCAAATTTGCTGAGGGTACACTGTCTCTTCATCTAGGTCATTGATGAATATATTGAATAGGATTGGACCCAGTATTGACCTTTGGGAGTCACCACTACTCACAGGCCTCCAACTAGACTCTGCTCTACCAACTGCAACTCTCTGAATCCTGCCTTTCAAGCAGTTCCCAATTCATCTCACTGTCTAGTCACTCAATCTGCACATCTTAAGGTTGGCTATAAGGAGCTTCATATACCCAGGAGCTTCATATACCTGAATGAGGCCTATTGTGATGCTGTAATGCAAAAGTAGTTATGTTCCAAAATAAGGTATGTTCTATGTAAACATTCAAACAGCTCGGGGTTTATGAAGTTTTCAGTTTAATTTTGATGGAATTAAAAAAAATGTCAAGATTTCAGGATCTTTGGATTTCCAAGATGTGTGGGAAAATTACAAGATCACATTACTTTCCATCATCCTTCTGCACCTCTAGTTTCTGGCAAAAGGAAGGGCTTTGGAAGTAGAATTGCATGGTTAAGAACACTTATAGTGGGCATGTGACTTGAATGCCAGGAGCTAATTCATGTCAGCTGGAAGCCACAGACATATCACACAGGTACCAGCCAAAACTGCCAACAACACTTCTACAAAAGATATCCAGTGTGCAGTGCCTTATTTCTGGGATACCCTGCCTTGGCCTTGATTTTCTAAGCTGCCAGACAGCACAGAAAATCCATGTAATACATCACCCAAAAATCAGTCCCAAAATTTGCAGAAACAGTCTCTCAAAAACTATGGCAAATATCGAGAGTTTGCCTATAAATACGTATTTTTCTATAAAACACATGGAATAATCCCATCACACACTTGTTACTTCTTAGCCTCTCAGTCTTTCTTACTAGCAAGTCAGGAATCATAGAATCATATTATCATAGAATGGTAAGGTTGGAAGGGATGTCAAGGATCATCTAGTTCCAACTCCCTGCCATAGGCAGGGATACCTCCCACTAGTACAGGTCACTCAAGGCCTTGTCCAACCTGGCCTTGAACACCTCCAGGGAGGGAGCAGCCACAACCTCCCTGGGCAACCTGTTCCAGTGTCTCACCACCCTCACTGGAAAGAACTTCCTCCTAACATCCAGTCTAAATCTCCCCTCTGCCAGTTTAAATCCATTGCCCCTTGTCCTGTCATTACAAGACCTTATAAATAGTCCCTCCCCAGCCTTCCTGTAGGCACCCTTCAGATACTGGAAGGCTACTAATCAGGTCGCTTAAATTATTTCACGTGGTCCTAGGGAGTAGATATCAGTTCTCACATGAATTATCAATTATGATCACTGCTGCATATACGGGAAGTGTCTCTAGTGGTGTTCAGAATCAGAGAGAGATGGCCATCCCTCATGCCATTCACAGGAAGTTTTCTGAGTTATTTCATTGCACAGTGGAACTAACTCAACTATTTAGCATTACAGTAATATTCAATGTGTTTTCCTTTTAAGGAATATATTAATCAGAAGCATATGAGGTGATTGAATAGGATATCATGGGTGTTGAAAGAGCAGGGAAATATTTGCAGCATGCCTATGAACCAGTGTTTTTGTTACTACCCTCTCTCAATGCTCTGATTGGCCCTAATTCATGTCAGGAATTGTGACAGCATCCAGGATAGGAAAAACAGCTCTGGTGAAGTAAATTGACACAGTTGCATTATGACACGGAGAAGTGTTTCTCACTTCCACTTTCCCACCACTCTGTTTTCATGGTGCTACCTTTTCATCATGGAAGTGTAACGAATGAAATGTGGAGAAACTAAACAGAAGACCAGCACAGTTTGACTCTAACTTGCAGCTTGCAGGTTTTCTGAATAAATGTCCAGACTAATTAAATCATCATTATTTATGAGATTGACCTTGAATATTTATAAAACATGATTATAAATTATTCCCTACAACTTACAGGAAGACTAAGCATTTATGCAAACAAAATGCTATAGTAACATGTATGGCATTCTCATGAGCAAACTCAGGACAGCGTTACACCTCTTACTAAATTCCTTAGCCACTGAACAATCCACCCTGTATCTCTCCTAACTTTGTTCAGGAAGTTGTATGTCCACTTTGACCCTAAGAAAAAGACACGTGAAAGAGCAAATATGAAAAGAGCATTAATGAGGAAAAGAAAATAGACTACATAGTTAACAGGAAAGATTCACTATATTCATTCAGTAGGTAAGAAATAGACTGCGAGTAGAATAAAATGGTGGTACAGCAGTGAGATATTTTTAAGCATCTGTCAATGGAAGAAGATTTCTTTGCTCCACTCTCTACAGTTCAGAGGGTGTTTTTAGGCACCCTTGCTTTGGAAGAGAACAATAAAAGCTATTTACTGATACAAGCCCTGATTCAGAGTTTCTCAGCCTGTACTTAAAACACCTTACTCTGTCTAGAGCATAGCCTTTTTAGGAGTAGGCAGGAACAAGAGACAACTATAAGAAGGTATGAGGTGTTATGAGGCATTTTAGCCTGGTGAAGAGGAG